>JZLH01S0109383.1:72409-84873 GCA_001188425.1 Eucidaris tribuloides | reverse complement strand
TCTTACCCGTCAGACATGAATTCCGCTAATGGTCAAAACGATGGTCGGGGGTTCGTTTTTTTACCCGTCAGACATGAATTCCGCTAAAGTTTAGTTCCGTATTATGGTCAAAACAATGGTCGGGGGTTCGTTTCTTACCCGTCAGACATGAATCCCGCTAATAATAGTTCCGTATAATGGTCAAAACGATGGTTTCTGTGAAGTACATGTAGTTACATTAAATGTTTATTCAGAGACTCACAAGGACAATCATAAATAGTATGGGCCTTATCAGTCTGAAGGATTCGACAAAAAATAAAATTATTTCATATGTAACATTTTCTATTCTTTTACATGAGCCTTCCAACTCATGTGTGGGGATGAAGCAACCCTGTCTCAACCAACACTTTCCCATATCATCTCATCAGTATCAACATGTATCGCCAGACGGAGAAATCAGTACATAAAATTTCCTCAGAGGAGGGAAGATCTTTAACCCTATATTAACTGGGGGGGGGGGGGGGTCAATTTGACCCCCCCTCGACAAATTTCGCAACCACGCCGCCGCGCTAAATTTTTTCACCGCGTCGCTCGCCGACTTTTTACTTTCAAGTCTTGCGCATCTTTTGAGACCGTTTCGCGAAAATCGGACATACCGTTACGACGCTGCGCGACTTTAATACATGCATGTCAACCCCAAAATTGCTCAAAAACGTGATTTCGTGTACAAAATCAATGGAAATTGTGTTTTCAGCCCAAAATCATAAATGCATGATTATTTTTGCTTTTACTGGTTGAAATGAATTAATTTTATGCTGTTTATAATTGCAAAAGTGTCCCCAACAAATTTCATCTAAAAAACAATAGAAAACAAAGGTCGAAAAAACAAAGAAATACATAAGAAATTCACAAAACAATAAAATACATAAGAAATTAATTCCAATTCGGCAAATGTTTTTGTAGATAATTGTTAGAAATGTCAAAATGAATATTTTCACCAAAAATTACCATTCTACTAGCTATTGTAAGTGAGTTATAGGTGAAACCAGAATTTCATACACTTATTAGCATAATTAATTACTTTGAAAATTGAAAAATTAATTTTTTGAAAATTTTACTATGCAGTCGTGCAGTTTACATCCGGTCCTATTCGCACGCAAATTTTCGCCGCGATCGCGATCGGCGGCCAAGATCTTGGGGGGGGGGTCAAATTGACCCCCCCCCCCAGTAAAAACCCGGTCTGAAATAGCCCAGTTAAAATAGGGTTAACTTACCCAGGAAGAGTTCTTTGCATATAGTCACTTTCCTGGGGTAATAGGAGCAATAGACTATACCCACATTCCTATCTGTAGCCCAGGAAAACCAAATGTATTATTTTTTCCCTCAACTGAAAAATATGCATCCTTTGATTGTTAAGACATTTATTCTTAGAAATAATTTATCACAAATGTGCACATTACGAAAGTTAAAATACATAAACTGTATTTCTGTCAATGTTTGGGTATTTATTCTCAGAAGTGAAATATAATAAATATGTAAATTACATTCACAAACTGCAGTTTGATATGCAGCACTAAGCTGATTTTCACCCCCTCCCTCCCCCCCCCCCCCAAAAAAAATGTAATGTTATCCATGGATAATACATGTACTGTACATGTACGTCAAAGTGAAATAATAATTTACACTTGAAGTTATGGGTATGATTTAAATTAAATTCCCACTACATGACTTGGAAGAAGACGTAAAAATACACCGCTTCCTCAGAAGATAAGAGTTATAAAGCCCTCGGGATGGGCATGTTCAACTGCTTCCAAGAGTTCTGTCAGCACTTTCTGTTGACACTGGCAGGGCACTCATTCATGTATGGACAGAGAAATGATGAAGTGGCACTTTGAGCCTCTGATGTCAAATATTGGACTGAATACATTTGAAGTGGAGCAGTGTGTGGTCTGCATGACTTGCAATGAAACAACACAACCAAAGAGACATTATTTCAGACACCATTCCTGTGGGAAGAAGAAAAGAGTAATAAAGCACTCCAGGATGAGCATATTCAACTACTTTTTAAAGTACTGTCAGCACAGAAAAATGATGCTCACAAGTTCACATCATGGCACTTGGAGCCTCTGATGTCAAATATTGGACTTAACTCATCTGAAGTGGAGCAGTGTGTAGTCTGCATGACTTGCAATGAAAGTACACAACTTGACATCAATTCACGTACTGTTCCTGTGGGCTAAATTACAAGCCTTGGGTCCCTGACGTCACAAGGCATGCAAAACCTTGTGAAAAACATCAGGGTCTGGACCAAATTGTAGTAAAGAAACCCCACTGCGATGAAATAGTGATCAGAATCTTTGTCACTATTGATAAGAATGTGCACGTCATGGGACAAAGATTCCTCTAGGAGGTAATGACCACATGGGGCCAACTGCAAACAAGAATATGACCCTGAAATGTCATAAAATTAAGAAACAAACATGTCAGTAGTAGTACAAGTACATTATTGAAAAATTGTTTATCAGATTGCTAGTTTTTGATCAATGTCATGTCCTAAGCTTTTACATGATTCAAAATGATACTGCGTTTTGAATAATGGTATTCAGTACCCAGGAAAATTGAGATGCAACTCTTTCAATTATCATTAATAATTCTACTTTGAAATGTCATTTGACTGTAATTCATGATACTAATAAAGGCACTTATTTGTTTTCATGTCCATGGATGGTACTCGTCTACAAATCCCTACCTGAAACTTTGACAGCCAGAGTTACTCGGAAGCAATTTATGGACTGGTGCCGTCACCAGCATTACAAAGATAAATTTTACAATTAACTTGTTTGTTTTTTCGTGTAAATATTGGCATGCAGTTTTTACCTCTACTAGACAAGCCTCTTCTCTTATTGAGGCCTAGGAGCCAGCATTTAACAGGACAAGAAGCCAGCCACTTCAGAGGCTACTTCATGCTGGTCATAGCCTTGAGGAACTACACAAGTGGAAGACATGAATATGGAGGTGGAGTGGGTCCTTCCGGCCCAGGAGGACCAAAGAACCAACATCCATGTCATTAAAGTAAAGTTTGTGTTCACGAGGAGATGGGACAAAAGATAAACTCATGGATGAATTGCACAGTAACATTACGAGTGTATAGACATATCTACACATGTGGAAGACATGAGGAGGAGCAGGTTGCCTAATTCACAGAAAAGAAACCATGTTACGGTGTACCGTGAAACAGTGATAAGAAACCTCACCATCATAGAGAAATATATGCATATCCGAGGACAAAGATTATTTGTTGTTGATGAATGACTGCAATAAAAACATAATTTCCCATTCAGTTTAGAGTAGACCAATATCTGTGTTGTTGTTGGGGGCTACCATGAGCTGTTGTAACACTACAGAATGATAAATTACTGGAATAATACTATTGATAATTTTTTGCCATACTAAATATAAAATATTTTAAATTGGATTCTGCAGAGAGTGATGCAGAATACAGCAAACAATTATTGCAAAGGCCTTCACTGGATAGTATAGTGTCTACTTTTCATTATAAAATCTTGACAGCCTTGTTTATGTACAGTGTATGTAGTACAATTTTTTGCCATTTTCACAAAATGTAAACTACTGGGATTTTTCAAAGTAATATACATTGGAGAAAAATCCAACTCATACTGTACAATAATTTTTTCTTTCCTTTTTTTTTAACGACAAGCGAAAAGAAATTCAAGAGCTATGATGACAAGGACCTTGGTGTGCCATCAGCCTGCGACTTGGCCTTTCATCCTCGCCGACCACCAGGCATTCAGCTGGAGCAGATTAGGACACAAAGCAGCACCACACCCTTCTCAAAAACCATCAACTTCTTCCAACTATTCTTTACGATAGAGGTGATAAACAGCAGATCGGCCAACCTATGCCTCAGCTGACGGGAGTTGGAGGGTGGTGACAGTTGATGAGTTCTACAGTGTCAGCGATCTGCTTACTTATTTGGGCTTGGCTCCTGGGCAAAAGCATTCATCAAGTCAAGGGATCGATTCCGCAGGATCACGAGCTTTCTTCACATCATGGACCATAGGACTGAAGATCCAGAAGACCCTCTGCGTAAAGTTTGCATTCTACTTGACACAATGAAAGCTACATTAAGTGCAACAAACTGCACCAGCCTGGAGAACACATTTCAAATGATGAAAGAATGGTCTGCTCAAAAGGAAGGTATGCATTATGTTGGTACCTCCGCGACAAGCTGACAAAATGGGGATTCAAACTTTGGGTTTTCGCAGACTCCCCGACAGGCTATACATGGAACTTTGACATTTACATTGGCAGTAGATGAGAACAGAGTGAAAATGGACTCCATTATGATGTGGTAATGGAACTACAGATGTTCAGTACATGCTAACAAGGTTACAAATTATACTTTGATAATTTTTATACTTCAACAAAACTTCTAAAAGACTTGAAAAAAATAGGGATCTGGGCATGTGGGACAGCAAACAAGAGTAGGAAGGGATTTCCAAAAGATATGAAAACTTCATCATAACAATGGGCAATAAATGCTAGTCGTGGGAATATACGTTGGGATAGGGATGGGGATATTATTGTAATACAGTGGCAAGATAATAAAGCAATTAATGTTGTGTCATCACTTCATTCTGCATCTGAATTTGGTCATTGTCTTCGTAGGGTTAAGGGGGGGGGGAGTAGATCCACAGAATTTTTTTAAAATGACCTAAACTTATTTAAAATTATAATCAGCACATGGGTGGCGTAGATAAATCAGATCAATTACTTTCCAAGTATGATATTCTTTGGAAGACAAACAAATATTGGAAAACCTTTTTTTTTTCCCCATTTTGTTGATATTGTAATTGTAAATTCTTACATGTACAGTATGTCTTGTTTTGTCACTGGATGAAACGTTACCCTGACTGCTTTGACCATCATTACATCTTGGACAAAGACAATTTCGTGAAGAATTATGCCAACAATTGGACAACATTGGGGATAAAGATCCAATTTCTCTGCTTCCTGAGCTGAAGAAGATTAACATGCATATTAAAACAGAGCAAATTGCCTACTGCAGTTAAGCAGACCAGCAGCAATGATGAAGAGTCATTGGTTTCCGAGTCAGAATTTGAATCATTTACAAGGACGTCGGATGAGCAAGCCCATCAACTTGTATATAAAGAGGCATCAAAAATTGTTTGTGTTACAGACAAATGAAGAATTTAACAGCAGGAATCAAGTCATAATAAGAATTATCATAAATCAAACCTAAATGCATTATTTTACGGGACATACCATACCATAGACCATTGTCACGTAAATGACAGTCACAATGCCTCCGCTATCAATTTCCAGGCAAGAGGGTGATGGCACTGAGCACCTTTAAAACTGTGTGGTTGCAGTTTTCTCCTCACATAGTAACGTGCAAGCCGATGACTGATTTGTGTTGGCAGTGTCAGCGAAATAACACACGCTTGTACAGGAGTGCCAACCTACCAGAAGAGAAGACTGAGCGAATAGCTGAACAGCAGTTACATCTCGAGAAAGAAGCTCTGGAGTGAGATTTATACAGGAGAACGGAAGCAGCTGCAGTGGAGAGTATCGACAAAAATCCCAATAAGCTTGGTCGCCATCCAGCATGTTCCTGAGAAGGGGACATACACTGTTCATTCGACTTTGCCCAGCAGATCCACTTCCCGCATTACCCACTACAGCCTTGACTCATTTACTTCCTCACGCCAAGAAAATGCGGGATTTTTGGAGTCCACTGTGAAGGTGTTTGTCAGCAGGTAATCTTAAACTCACTTTAGTTTCAGTCTGCCAAACTTCCTCAGAAACATTAGGGAATAAATTCACTTAGTGAAGATTCTTGACGCAATTACGTAGTACTGTACATAAAAATAAAAATGATCAAATCAGCTTTCTTCCTATTAACTTGGATCTACATTTCTGTCACACATTTTGTTCAATTCATCACTGTGATGATGTAGAAAGGCATTTAATAATGTTCCCACTTAGAAAAATCCCAGCTTCATTATAGTCCAATATGGTATAACTGTCTCTGATAAGATCTGAAAATGAAGCCTTGAAAAAACTAACACTTTAAGAACATGAAAATCAGGAGTACCCAATGTTGCCACATGTATTTTATCCATGGACTAGTATGTTACAAGTATGTTATCAGTCACAGCTTTTATACCAGTACCAACATAATTACACCTGTCAAAGATACCAGGCGAGAGTATACAGATAATTGCAGCCTTTCCACATATTTTCAATCTGCATTTCAGGTCCTGAAAGTGATGGGTAAAGAGGTAAAGTGGCAGACTGGCAGTACATAAAGGAAGTAAAACAAAATGTTTTCAAGTGGCCTGCTGTGCAAGACAACTCAGTTGAAGTAGTCGAAAATGTTATTCAAACTCTACCATATCCCAGCCTTGATGAGGTGTTTCACAGTGTTTCACTTTTAAAGAAGAAGTGACGTCTCGATCATTCAGTACTTTATTAGTTGCCTGGATTTAACTTGATATCACATACTTGTAGTGTCACTAACTTCTATCTTTAAAAGAAGGGTGTCATTTTTACGGATATTCCAAATCTGCCATAACATATCAAGCTAAAACTAGATTTGGAGGTCATTTTTTGTGAAATTTGAAAATGAATATAATGCACCTAAAATGGAGCAATTATAACATCAATTCATGAAGCACACTACATAAATATAGAGGTGAGTTTCTTTGGAGAAAAGAAAAATGTGTCCTTCCTGGGATGGCAGAAACAAAAATAAAAGTAAATGGTATCTGGCCTTCTTTACTTGTAAAAATAACTTTACCTACCAAGACAAGGATATGCAAGAAGCACATGGAATAGCTACACAAAAGTCCTACCTTTCCCCAAGTGGAAATAATTATCTTGAGCATGTGTCTGGTTGGCATGCAGTAAATATTGTGTGTAACAAAAATAGCATAGAGTTTCAAATGAATTTGCAATTATGGATGTCCCTCCCTCTGTGAGAGAATATACATGTAGGTACAAGCACCTGGTCAGATGATATGACCTTACATGATCACTTACACAGCAAGGCACCTTGTAGAATCTCAGGTGAATTTGTACCAAGTGAAAGTGCTCTCGATACAGCACAACTTCAACTAATCGAATCTGTATACTTTTAATTCCTACATTCTTTTTGACTTGTTACTACAGTACACGTACGTCACCCATTTGCAGCCGTATACTGGTTAGCGATCAGGCCAATGATATTTGGCCAGTCAAGCAGTACATTATATAGATGTGTGTGATGTACAAGTGCAGTGTGCAGGTTATTTCTATACACAGGACTAACCAGCTCACTCCGCAACGATGGAGAATTCTCAAAGAAAATACAGCTCTCAACACGAAAGATCAAAAAAGCGTTACTACTAACCAGTAAGTTAAGAGTCATAGACTCACCTCAACCTCCCATGCTTTTCATTGTGGTGTTGTACTTGGTTATTTGAATGAAAACAAGAGTATGAGATGATGTTCACCATCTTTGGCAGCAAAATTAAAACTGCCACGTGATATGATTTTGATGATTGATTCCCTACCCCAAAGAGAAAACAATAGAGGGCGTCTGTTCCGGTTTGCAGCCGGGGGCACTACTCTAATATAATTTACCAGACTGGGATGTATGTACATGTTGATATATCTTTACATTACACCCAGCCTCCTCAGCCAAGGTATGATAAATGGCCTATCTTGAAATTTTGACTTTTAGAGAAAACTTCATAACTGGCCAATTTCAGAGAGCTCTTTTCATTGGTGGAACTGTCATGTTTCACCAATGCTTTGTTTTTAAGACAGTATCAGCTATCTAGGACTTTAATCAAATATAAAGATAATGATAAAAATGAAATGAAATGATTATCTTGAACACAGTTGGTTGATACTCAAGATCTTCCTACGGTGAAATAGGTTACCTATTTATCTAGTTATTTGTAGTATTAGCTTACGATTCATATTTTCATATTTTCCTTTTTATGTTAGATTGCTGATTGTAACGACAATTGATTTTTGAAGATACTGAACATGGAGGTTCTGATTAACCCTAAAAAGGCTGGGGGGGATGGCGGAATCCGCCCCCCCCTAGACGTTTCGCGCAAAATGTCGCCGACGCGCGAAGCAGTCGCCACGGCGTTTCATGACTTTATTCTCTCGTATGTCGCGCATCTTTTGAGACCAAATTTGCGACGTCCGGGTACGCGGTTCCCAAGTTACGTAACATTTTGTACTTGCATGTCACCCCAAAAATCGTTCAAAAACGTGATTTTGTGTACATTTCCAATACAAATTGTGTTTTCAGCCAAAATTCATAAATGTATCATTATTTTTACTTTAATTGGTTGAAATCAATTAATTTTGTGCTGTTTATGACCGCAAAAGTGTCCCCGACAAATTTCATCAAAAAAACAATAGAAAACAAAAGGTTGGAAAAACAAAGAAATACATAAGAAATTTGAAAAAACAATAAAATACATAGGAAATCAATTTTGATTCTGGATTTTTTTCAAGTACATTTGCTAAGAACACTAAAAACAGTGTCTAGACCCAAAAATTTGCATTTTTGGAGCTATAATTAGTGATTTACAGCTTAATTATGATTTTATGCATAAATTAGCATAATTAATTAATATGAAATTAATTCCGGGTAATTAACTATACAGTCTTGTAGATTACGCAATGGGCGACGTGCGTGCCGATTTTTGGCATGATCGCGCGGTCGATAGCCGAGATCGTCGGGGGGGGGGGGGGGGTGGAATCAGTCCCCCCCACCCACCCCCAGATATAGCATAGCCAAAAAAGCCCAGCCTGATTAGGGTTAAGTGATCACACATATTGGTTTTTAATCAAATTAATTTCCATACATTCTCAATTATCAGGGATCTCCTCAAGATGGTATAGCATTTGATGAGCTGAAACAGCCAGGACCCAGCCAGTAGGATCCAGCCAGTAGCCAGCCAGGACCTAGCGGATAATTGTAAATACGCTGGAGTTGTATTTTAACAACTCATATTGTTTTGTGTGTTTTTTTCCATAATTATGTGTATTCATAGTTATGTATTCATGTATTTACATATTGTTTAAAGGGGCCAACACCCTAGTAGCGGTATTGCTATTTTTGTAGGGTCCTTTTACCAATTTATGTAATTGTACATTATACTTGTTTATGTGTTCATTTTGGTATTCAAGTCATTTCAGTTTCAGATTGTGAAAGATGGAGCTGATGGTATGGGAGATGTTTCCATCATACGTGAACATTCCGACAGGATTCTTCCTGACAAGGCCTTTCCTGCCTCATTTGTGGTGCTACGATGTGAAGTTGAGAAGGATGGTCAGCTTCAAATCATTTGAGCAGAAAAATCCCAACTCCGTCTTTGCAGCTCGTCCATTGCTGGAAGCCATCGGTGATGAGAATTCTAAATCATCAGCCCGGAAGATGCTTCAGTTAATGGAAGAAGATTGGGCACTCATCCAAAATCGAGAGTTGAGAGTGTATATTGGAGAGAGGAGGAGAAGGCGGCACAAGGTCCGCATGTTCAACTCAATGATCGATGAAAAGTTGGACATGGCAGAAGGGGGGCTTCAAGGGAGCAGTTCAAAGTATATATGTGACCTGTCACCACATTTCGATCAATAAGTCGCAATGGGAGTTTTTGCGTAAAATTGTAAATTAGTTGATTTGGGTCGGAGGGGTCGATTTTGGGATTTTGGGATTTTCTGAAAGTACATACATTAATCAATCATTAGTCCCAATTTGAGGGTCATAGGTGATTCCAAAGTTTGTTTTTTCTTGAAAATTAAAATAGTGGAAAAGACTTTGTAACAAGTAATACCCCCCAAAGGAATGGGCCTCATCTAACAGACACACCCTACAAGATAATTGATTGTAACTTGAAATGTATAAAACTCCAGACAATGAAACTTGGCTGAATAGAAGTATTAAGTGTGTGGATTCATTGTGTCAAATTTGAGCCTAATCCAATAACACCTTCATGTCGGTTCCTATGGAGTTTTAATTCCACCTTTCATGCCCCACACAGCTAGCGCTCTTTGCCAGCGTGCATGAATAAGCATGATCTTTGATGCCGTTTTTCTCCCCTTTCCTGACAATGGCTTATGTGAAGGTCCAATCTTTTGACAGTGTTTTAACTGGGTTAGCCTTGTCCAATTTAAACAAATGTTATACCATTCTAAAGTTTACGATCTCTTCTTTCAGACCATTTAAAAAACTCAACATCCAATTTTTCCAACTTATTGTGCGTTTTGTGGTGACAGGTCACATATGCCAGGCAGTGCTCATTTACAGCTGGAAGGGGAGGGGCAAGTCATTTACCACACTCCTGACGGAGCCAGCAAGTCAGCGAGTATGGAGAGGTGACATATGAGCATACCATCTTCTACAGGACTTCCAACCTCGCTCTGAGTTATCTTCACCCAGTTTCACCCAAATACGACAATGCTAACCAAAGCACAATACCAGGACCAATATTGTTATCTAAAGAGTAATGGAGACGATGTTTTATGTGCACAACATTTTGTGGATGAAATGGAGAACTATATGCCTGGTAGCGCTCGTTTTCAGTTGGAAGGGGAGGGTCAAGTTATTTATCACACACCTGTCAAACCCGGCCAGCAAGTTAGTGAGTATGGAGAGGTGACATATAAGCCACAAAAACTTGTGTGTGCACCACATCTTGTGGATGAGATGGAAAAAAACTACATGCCAGGTAGTGCTAGGTTTCAGTTAGAAGGGGAGGGTGAGGTTATATATCACACGCCTGTCAAACGTGGGGCCCAGAAAATCGGCAATATGGACACATTGGACAGGTGACGTATGAGCCTCAAGAACATCCAGAGGACTTCACTGCCAACTCTGAGTTACCATCACCCAATTTTAAGGCAGTGTCATGGACTTACACCCATGCACTTGCCAAGACCTTGGAGGAGTTAGACAGGAAATTGAAAAGGGTCTAGCTTCACTGGGGTTTGACTCACATGATCAAGAGGTCTTAATATACACTACCATAAAAGATGGAGCTGATGGTATAGGAGATGCTTCCATCATACGTGAACATTCAGACAGGATTCTTCCTGACAAGGCCTTTGGTGCCTCATTCCTTGTTCTCCGATGTGAAGTCGAGAAGAATAGGAAGCTACAAACTGTATATGAACAGGAAAATCCAAACTCTGTGTTTGCTACTCAACATCTGCTAGAAGCTACAGGCGACGAGAATTTCAAATAATCAGCCCGGAAGATGCTGTAGTTAATGGAAGAAGACCGAAAGCAGATCAAAGTATACATGCACCCTCTGTTGAGAAGGATGGTCAGCTTCAAATCATTTATGAGCAGAAAAATCCCAACTCTGTCTTTGCAGCTCGTCCATTGCTGGAAGCCATCGGTGATGAGAATTCTAAATCATCAGCCCGGAAGATGCTTCAGTAATGGAAGATCAGGCACTCATCCAAAATCAAGAGTTGAGAGTGTATATTGAAGAGAGGAGGAGAAGGCGGCACAAGGTCCGCATGTTCAACTCAATGATCGATGAAAAGTTGGACAGGGCAGGAGGCCTTCTAGGAAACAGATCAAAGTATATATGTAACCTCTCTATATGTCAGACAGTGCTCGCTTTCAGCTGGAAGGGGAGGTAGAAATCATTTACCCCATGCCTGTCAAATGCGGCCAGCAAGTCAGCGAGTATGAAGTGGTGACATTAAAACCATACCATCTTCCAGAGGACTTCCAACCTTGCTCTGAGTTATCTTCGCCCAGTTTCACCCAAATACGACAATACTAACCAAAGCACAATACCAGGACCAATATTGTTATCTAAAGAGTAATGGAGACGATATTTTATGTGCACAACATTTTGTGGATGAAATGGAGAACTATATGTCTGGTAGTTCTCGCTTTCAGTTGGAAGGAGAGGGTGAAGTTATTTATCACACACCTGTCAAACGCTGCCAGCAAGTTAGTGAGTACGGAGAGGTGACATATAAGCCACGAAAACTTGTGTGTGCACCACATCTTTTGGATGAGATGGAAAAAAAACTACATGCCAGGTAGTGCTGGTTTTAGTTAGAAGGGGAGGTGAGGTAATATATCACACGCCTGTCAAACGTGGGGCCCAGCAAATTGGTGAATATGGACACATTGGACAGGTGACGTATGAGCCTCAAGAACTTCCAGAGGACTTCACTGCCAACTCTGAGTTACCATCACCCAATTTTAAGGCAGTGTCATGGACTTACACCCATGCACTTGCCAAGACCTTGGAGGAGTTGGATCTAGAAATTGAAAAGGGTCTAGCGTCACTGGGGTTTGACCCACATGATCAAGAGGTCTTAACTTCCAGAGGACTTCACTGCCAACTCTGAGTTACCATCACCCAATTTTAAGGCAGTGTCATGGACTTACACCCATGCACTTGCCAAGA
>JZLH01S0109383.1:36796-52431 GCA_001188425.1 Eucidaris tribuloides | reverse complement strand
TTTTGGCTGAAAACACAATTTCCATTGATTTGTACATGAAATCACGTTTTTGAGCAATTTTGGGGTTGACATGCATGTATAAAAAGTCGCGCAGCGTCGTAACGGTACGTCCGATTTTCGCGAAAACGGTCTCAAAAGATGCGCAAGACTTGAAAGTAAAAAGTCGGCGAGCGACGCGGTGAAAAATTTTGCGCGGCGGCGTGGGCGCGAAATTTGTCGAGGGGGGGTCAAATTGACCCCCCCCCCCAGTTAGGTCTCAGACTTAGAATTGAACATGATTTACGGAACAAATGTTGAGCTACACTGTTTACAAAAGTTCATGTTCATTCTTCAACAAAATTTACCTCCAACTGTCTAATTCTTGGTGCATTTTTCACAACTTCACAGAATCACAGTTAAACAATACATAGATTTGTATGTACAACATAAAAAGATGTGTACACACACTCACACACACTAAAAATCTAACATGTACCTTTATCTGAGCATAAAAGAATACAGTTACACATTTACATACCATCAGAGGACAGGACTTGCTCAGACAATGTGTTGGTCTGGGGCGGCATGGCAACGGCATCACTTTGACCTTTGACCCTGAAGGCTTGGTCTCTCGCACCAGGCTGTTGCATCTGTTGGTGGTCTTGTCTGGCTGTGTTCAGCATTGGTGTAGAATGAGCTGCCAATATTTTGCCTGCCACATTGTTTGAACCAATGAGGTTGGGCTGCAGGTAAAACAAAATAACGAAGTTATTACAGGGCTGTCAATTTTTTGGAATGACTTGGAAGGAGATTCACTTCTGCCTGCCAATTTTTTTTTGTACTAGCTAAATTACTAGCCAAACAACTTCTGACAAGTGGGGGGCAGGGGGCCAATGACAACCAAAACCATTTTTGCTTGCCAAAAAAATTTACCTGCCAAAAAACTAGCCAAACAGTTTGTTTGTTCACTTGTACACGTTTGGCGGGAGATTTTTCCATAAAGCAGGAGATTGGTGGGACGGCGGGAGGATGAGCTCAGTGGTGGGAGACTCCCGCCAAAAGTGGGAGGGTTGACAGTCCTGAGTCATTATCCATCATGATAAGCCAGTTCGTATTTGTGAATTTGTGCATACAGATGGAGGCCAACTGGGAACAGGCTGTCAACCATTGGCTTGATCAACACTAGATGGACAACAGAATGTAAAGGTACAGGAATTCTTTCAGCAAAATTTAACAAAATCCAACACACAGTCCTCTATTACTACACAAATGGTTGCTCTAAAATGCCTCACTAAATACCTGTCCCAATCTTGAAGGATCAATATAGTACTATGGGGTCATTTGGGACATTTAACAACTGCGAACTGGTCTATTCACGGTATAGCCAAGGTTGAAACATGTTGGAGAACAATTGGACTGTAGGGCAAGGCCATTTATCGTAAATTTCCGCAGTCCCATCAGTGGTATTTTACAAATCCCTTATGATGACTATTTAAATATTACTAAACTCATAAATCGGATTTGTTATCCTAATACCATTTGCACGTTTTTGAGAAAATCAATTATGACTGTTATTTATAATGTCGTGACCAAGTACGTTTTATCATCGTACGAGCTGCCGCAGACTTTCACCGTGTGAAAAAATAAATTACGTGGCTGGAATATCACGCCGTCACATCCTAGTTCACAATCTTGGGAGTGCTTGACAACCTATGTATTCACAATGCTTCTGTGAATCCGCAGATGTTTGAATACAGAATAGAAACTTCGGTGAGGCACAGCCATTCTATAAATACCAGAGGACTCCGTGAATGGCTTTTGTTAAATTCATTGAAAAGAATACCTTCACCGGTGCAATCCGATGCATATAATGTAGAGCCACAGGCCTTAATAGATATAAATAGCATAGCTGTAAAGACTGATCTAGTGATTTTTTTTTTGTCTGTGAAATCGCTATTGACCGTGATTCCTCCTTCTACGAGTGGGACTGAGAACTTGCCTCACTTATTAGTCGATTATCCCATCAATGCACAAATAAAACTTGGAGAACAAATGTGTTTTCTCATCAGCAACTTCATCTTAATCAAACTTTAATGACATTTTTCAATACCAATCTGGAGACTACGGAACTTTTTTTCTAGAGCGTTTTTTGGTCAATGCCCTACAGTCCAAATGTTTGACAATACATGTCAAATATTGTCCACCTACCAACATGTGTGTGTTTGTCTGAAGGATAACAAATAGTGTTCTATTTCTGTATTCGCAAGATGTGTTTTAGCTTGAGTTAGCAAATGCAGTTTCTGAAATTCACAACTAACAGCGTCTGTAACATTCTTTTGTCACATTATTCCAGTTTTACAATAGTTTAAAATTTGAAATATTTCAAAGATTATCTGTGACTGTGGAATCTCTGGAAATGCTCCCAACTTACCCTAGAACTTGCAACTGAAGGTGCTGGTGATGCATCCATATCACTGATCATCATCATAGCCTCATTACACTGGGTCTGCAGGAATGTTTGTAGCTTGCCAACGAGTCCATACCTTGATAATTGAAGAAACAAGAAACAAATTTCATAATTCAAGGAAAGCTCAAATGTTAAAGCCCAAAAATAAAGCCCAAGTATAATTGTGGACAATCATAATATTTTTTTTTAAATCAATCTTTCACAAAGTATGGCATTACCATGCCAGACATCAAAAAATATCAAATCTACTGAAAATTGAGTAAAATGACATGTGATTTTTTTAATTTTTATTGTCGAGGGAGCATTTATCACCCTGTACGTTTCCTATGACAAAAACGTCGGGGCCCAAACTTGTCTCTTTACTCAAAAATATAAGCATGATTATCAAGGCATTAATTGAAGACATACGACTACCTAACAGCAATAATACAAGAAAAAAAATCATTTTTAACTTTTACCAAAACTATACACTGCTTATTACAAACAAACAAAGAAAAACATATAAATGTAAGAGGTACAGAATAAAATCTTTCTTCAAACACATCATAAACCAGCCCTGTATGTACACTCCCACTCATAAAATGCACACAACCACACACACAGCATGTAATTTGCAGTCTAATAAATGGCAAACTATACTCTTGTGATATAAATGGAGAAGCTAAATGCATCTATGATGTCTGCTATCATCGATTAAAATTCACTTTATGAACTGTTGAGCACCCAAACAAAACAGCAACCCCAACTTACCTGTGATGATGCACCTTTTCTAACTTGGTAGTTAATTTGAGTATCTCCTGTTGACATTCTACTAACCTGGAAACAAAATAAAACAACAAGGTAACATACATAACATTTTCTAAAGTGCGTAATCACATGCAATCTCTATAGCTATCAGTTGTATGTTCGCCATAACCTTCACCAAAAACAGCTATCTGTCTGCAGTCTACTAATCTGGAAACGATACAGGATGACAAGGTGTATTAAATGTATTTCTAAATATTGTCCATTTCATCATAAAGTTTGAACTTCATTATTATGGAAATTAATCATCACCATCCCTTTCACCATCACTATTACTTTACCCATTGCCATCATCATCATCACTATCATCATTATCATCATCATCACCATCACCACCACCACCCATCACCACCACCACCATCATCATCATCATTAACATCAAGGCTAAAATTGCAATCTTATTTTCAATCATCATCATCATCCACATTATCCTCCTCCTCATCGCCAACAGAAAACATCATTATCATAAGCATTATCATAATCTTCATCTTCATCATAATCATCATCATCACCATAAAAAACTCATCCTCCTCCTATCATCTCCCTCTTGGTCATCATCATCACTGTCCTCCTGATTTTAATCTCATCATTTTCCAAAACACTCTCCTCCTTAACATCATTCCCACCCTCTACCAAAGTCCTCACCTAGTCTGATACTGTTTCTGTCTCTCCACCCATCTGTGCTCTCTCTGCGTCATCTCCCGTTGATGCCCAGCCCTCTGCATCCTGATCTCCTCCTGGTGTCTCTCGTTCATGTCTGCTACCTGCTTCCGATGCGCTTCTCTCAGGGAGGCCTCTGTTTCAGTGGCTTCTCTCTGGAGTTTTTTCAACCCTCTGCTGGGTGGCAGTCTCATGCTCCTCATGGCTTTCAGCTTCCTGCTTCTGGAGTTTGGCCTCCCACCTAGCTTCCTGCAGGCTCAGTTCCAGCTTGGCATTTTCCTGTATTGTGTTTGGCACATAACCAGTAACAACAGCATTAACAAATTGACTTTGTTTACAAAAACAGAGACATTACATGAGGTATGATAAACACATCCATGTACCTATTTGGGATTAGGCTTCTAAATTACTCACAGACACAGATCATAAATTAATTCCCAAATGTGTACTTTATCTTGTTTTAACTCCTTCATCCACCTGTAGATGCATTTGTGTGATGTGTCACATCCCCATACTGTACAGCTATTCAATGATAACCTTAGAATTGGCATAAAACTTTTTACTGCAACTAAGTAAGAATAACAATTGCTTCCATTCACTAACATACACAATCTTTCAAAACTTCATTAATTTTAAATGACAGTTTATTCAAATGCATGAAATTGCTTGCCCCAGAACCACTCATATCATCTATATTAACCAGTAAATGTCTATCTCTTGAGTACTACAGGCACCACACAATGAATCAATGGTATGTTATGTTACAAAAAAAAGTAAATTCTACAAATACACTCTATGTATATAATGAGCACATCTTTCATTCATGAAGTAAAAATCAATATGATTAATTATTATCATTATTAGTATTTTACCCTTTCCTGGATAGCTTTATCCCTTCCTTGACGGACGTCCTCCACCTCTCTCCTCAACTTCACAAGCTCCTTCTTGGCATCATCCACCTTCCTCTTCTCATCTTCCAGTTTCCTCTGTATCTCATCCATAGATGCCGAGTGCTCCATCTCCCCGGAGGACACTTTCTCCTCCAGTTCAACCTCTTTCTGCCTCCACTCATCCCTTTCCTACAAAGGAAGAAGACATAACTTGTGGAATTTGGGAAAATGATATATACAGTCTATTTCTACTCACATGTGCAAGCACATTTTGGCTTTATATGATTACAAATAATACATAAATTAATTAAAGATGCTATATAACACTGTGGAAGACACGTTTAAAAAAATGTTGAACTTTGATATCTGACATATCTGACAGTGTTTGAATGGACAAATAAACACCTTAGAACACAAAAGTTTGGACAGTTATGCTGTCACTAGTACAACATGTGCAGATACAAATTGGCACATTAATTTCCTATCGGGCGATAGGAAATTCTGCAACACTGCAGTCTATGGGGGAAAGCTGGAATGGTCTCTCAATGATTTTTACTTTTTTAAAGCACTTACTAATCGTTTTAAACTGCAATTTTTTCAGGGCTTCATTTTTTAGACCATGTCAGAGACACTGGTAGCATGGGGAATCATGCAGCTCAGATTTTTAAACTGGAAACACTGTTATACAGTGCCTTTAATGAGATGATAACATAAATATAATGATTATGAACACACAGACCCACACACAAAATGCTGAACAAATTTGATGCTACACCTACAACATAAATATGTACAAATTGTATCACTAACTTGCAAAGTGACAACAACTTTTTTCAAGGAATGAGATGAATTGTTTGTAATGTGGACATTTAGGTAATTCTTTACCTTGCATAGACACATACTGGATGAAAAATACTGAAATACATATAGCATAAAAAGACAGGATTTGGTATTTCTACACCAATTTACCATGATATTTGACATGTTAATGATACTTTTTATCCAGGTTGGAGTTAAGAATCACAAATTAGGAGCAAATACCCAAAACTTCTTTATTATTTAACATTTTTGCTTTAAGTGATCTCCGTTTCAGCTTCAAGAATATCATCCCCTTATCCACGACTTGTCATTGCGTATCTAAGAACACTTAAAGTGAAATACACCACAAATTACTTGACATTCCGCCTGATGCTTCTGTTAGATACCTTGCTCAGTATGCCCTGCACCTGCTTCAGCTGCCGTTCTGCCTTCAGGCACTCCTCCCCCAGGTTGTCCACCTGTTTCCTAGTCAGCTGTGCCCTCTGCTGCTCTTCCTCCCACTGCTTTGTGCTCTCTGCCTGGTGCTGCTTCAACTATGTATAACAACACAATGTACAAAAATTAATCAGTGAAACAATTAAGTAAATAATTCATCAACAAATCACTCAATCACTCAATCAATTTATTAATCAAAGAATGGGTAAGTAAAATCCTATGTTCTTCAGACTGTTTTCTACTTAATTGTGTATTTTTTTCACCATTTTTTCATGACTTGGAGAATGACAGGTTATAATACCAAACTTTGAAAAATTTGGCATAATGTCATTTTAGGTTGCAATGCATTGATTTCATTTACAGACCCCCCTCCCCCCCCCTACAAAAAAAAAAAAAACTCACCCCATTGTTGTGCAAATGTTTTCCTCCTAGGGTTGCCTTTAAACAATCTATTCACACAAATTGAATAAATGGAAGATTTTTTGCTAAACTGTATGGAAGGCATGTATCAATCATACAATGACGTTTTCCAAGTCATGAGAAAATGAGGAAAAACACAGTTTGAATGAAAAAGTAACAATTTTACTCTCAAAAAATTTGTCAAATGCCTTAGATACATAACAAAATAACATAATTTTGGAGCATGTATTAATTTTCTATGGTGTGAGACATTGAGAGCTAAAACTGTTTATTTATTCTTTTGATATCAGAAGATATCTCCAGCAGAGATTTTGTGAATATTTGGAATGCCTGCGAAGAGGACTACAACCTTTAACCCACCTGTTCTCGAACAGCCCTTTCACTGTGTTTGGAGTCCTCAATCTTTTGCCTCACTTCAACTATTTCCTTCTTCTGCTCAGCAATGATCTGAAGTCAAGAACAGAGGATGGGGAAATGAGATAAGTGACATTCATTACAATCTCAATGAAAGTATGTCACTCAACACATAACAAAAAATAATAATGATTAGCGGACCTGCTTTCATCCATACATTTTAACACCACCCCTTCATGTAAAGCCATACAAAGGTAAATGAAGTTATTTACATATAATCATCGATGAAATATAGATAAACATTTACAACACAAACAAATCTAGTAAGAAAATAATAAAGCTTCAACGTTATAAAATTATCCTTATATGTTACTAAATACGAAATTATTTATTAAAGGCATCGCATAACATTGTTTCCAGTTTAAAAAATCTGAGCTACATGATTCCCCTCCCCATGCCACCAATGTCTCTGATAAGGCTTAAAAATGAAGCCCTGAAAATATTGCGATTCAAAATGATCATTTAGTGTTTTGAAAAAGTGGGGAAATCATTGAGCAATCATTCCGGTTTTCCCCCATAGACTGCTGTGTGGTAGCATTTCCGTCGGCCAACATTAATTCATATGCCGAGGTACATATTTTACAAGTGACGGCAAACAGTCTGAACTTTTGTGTTCTAGGGTGTTTACTTGTCCATTTAAACACTGTCAGATATGTCAGATGGCAAAGTTTGACAAATTTTAAAATGTGGCTTTTACATTGTTATATAGTGTCTTAAATAAATTAACTTGTGGAAATATCTGTATTGAAAGTGATAATCAATACCTGATCTCTATTACAGTGGTGAACACACTTAACAAATTAATTTTAAAAAGAGTGAGGAGAAAATTTTTATGAGAATGTTCTAATGTTTATGTGTTCTTGTATTTATTGATCCAAGACCACTGAAAGCCCCTTGGTTCAAGTTAAGTGTTTTACTGAAAATTTTCTCCATCTTGTTTGTAACAAAAGCATGTTAAATCAATCAGAAACTGCTTTCAACACTAATACCTCAAACTACAAACTGTACAACACACACTTACAATGTTCTGTTTGTCTATTTCTTGGAGCAAGGCATCATTTGCCACTTTCAGTTTGTCCAGTGCTGCTACTTTCTCTCGCTCTCTCTGCTGCAAACTTGCTGATACTTTGGCCATGGTCTGTACGAGGATTGAAAATTTTCTCAAATAAATGTTTCCACAGTCAATTGTTCTTCATTTATCACATTTGTGTGAAACATAATAACAGCCCCAATTAATTATAGGAAACACAAACATTTTCGTTTACAATATATTTCAAGAATTATTTATTTGATGTTTTGATTAAATGATAGCACTGTTTGGAGTAGTTCTGCAGAATGTCACAATTAAAAAACATTGAATTTTTAGTTCTTCTCTGAGCTCATATAATTGAAAGGCAACTTTATTTTGTTATTCTGATTACGACTTCTCAAGATGATTTTAACGAAGATGCAATTTAATTTAATACTGATTCATCGAGATCACGTAAAGGAGAAAAGTAACTGACCATCCAATAAAATGTATAAGATGTACTTGATTTAACCTCAAAGCCATGACTTATCAAAGCAAGTATACTGTAAACCAAGACGAATCTGAAAGCAACTTATCTGTATTAGATGCAAAATGCAATGATCACAAACAAAATATCACAAAGGTAACCAGGCAATGTGTATCCATACACTACACATGCACTATAGATGATGCTGAGGCTGCTGCTGCTGCTGCTTGCGGATGATTATTGCATGATGGGATGATGCATGATGATGATAGATGGGAGGAGAGCGGAGGCGAGGAGGAGGAGGAAAAGAAAAAGAAGAAAAAGAAGATAAAGGCGAAGAGAAAGACGAAACAGAAAAAAAAGAAGAACAGATAAGTTTAACAATGATTATGATAATCATGATGATGAAGAAAAAGAAGAGGAGCTAGAGGAGGGGAGAAAATGAGGAGGAAAAGGAAGATGCTGACAAATGATGGTGATGGGTCTACCTTACCTTATCTAATTGTGCTATCATGTTGTCTTTCTTCTTTTCAGTGGCCTGGGCTACAGCTAGGAGTTGTTGGTTCTCCAGTATCCTCCCTTGCAATACAGCAATCTGTTCTTCACAATGCTGCAATGAATGTATTCAAATATTTCAGTTTGAGATTTTTCATGCAATTTCAAGGTCTTCAGTTCTCAATAGATCGCCTCAGCTATATATTAAAATTTATGAATATTTTCCTTCTGCAGCCTAATGACGAGCATTCATATGTTTTCTCTGAATACATGTTCAATAATAACAATGCATCTTGCATGCATTGGTTGTTGCTTGTCCCACAAGCCTCCAGCAAGCTATTAGGCTGTCAAGTGCAACCTTTGACAAAGAGGTATGTATGCATAAAATATTGCATACATTAGCAAACAAGTCAATTAACTCTGGACTTGAAAATTTGTGTAACAGCAACAACTACGTAGATGTTGTGGTTTACAGTTTGCATTTCAAGATAATGAAAGAAAGAGAAGTATGAAAGAAACCAGCTGTGCAAATAATCAATATACTTCTCATGTTCAAAACAATGACAACTTGGTCATCTGAAATAAACACCTTCTCAGCAGCTTGTGGAAACAAAATTCCCTGACGGAAGTTAGAAATTACAGGATGATTATATCAATTTTTTTTTCTTCACCAATTGCTTTCTCTCCTCATGTCCATGGTATGGACACATGCCGAAAAAGTTGCACCGCTGGACAAACAAAATTGCAACTTTTCCCTGACTGGAAAAATGGGAAGTCGTTTTCCAGCTTTTTTTTATTTCTCGGTTGGTTAGGAACAATGATATCAGATATTACATGTTATATCTACAACATCTTTGGAACAAAGAATTACAAGAGAAAATTTGCTGAAGTTAAAGGCAATGTTCACCATGACGTCAAGTTGGTTTTAATAAAAGCAGAATAACGAGAGAAACATATCAGTTGAAAGTTTGGCGAAAATCCACCAAAGAATAACAGAGATATGAAGGTTCAAAGTTTTAATTTTGTGACGTCACATGCGAGCAGCTCCCTATATGTCACGTAATATGAATTCCATAAATTGTCATTTTTTAATGGTTCTTGATAATTGAATGGTAGTTTTTTCACAGAAGCCTATATGAAATAACGTTTCTGATAATATATTGAATGCTCAAGTAAAATAATTTTCAAAATTCTGAGAAAACGGCACTTTTATGGAATTTACATTACATGACATATAGGGAGCTGCTCGCATGTGACGTCACAAAATTTAAACTTTGAACCATCATAACTCTCTTTTTCTTTGGTGGATTTTCGCCAAACTTTCACTAATATGTTTCTATCATTATTCTGCTTTTATTAAAACCAACTTGACGTCAGGGTGAACCTTGCCTTTAAAGTTATCAATAGGATGATGTCTGTTTACCTTTCTTCTGCATCTTTCCCTCTCCAGACTGTCCCTCAACATCCGATTCTCTGCCCGCAGGCTACTCTCGGCGATGCTGACCCCAGACCTCTGGCTGGATGTCAGGTGAGATGTCTGGTGGGAGGCTAGTCCACTGTCCAATGGAGCAGGGTCCAAGGTTGGCGATATCTCCTGGAATGCCTGGGCACTATTATATGGAGGAACAGAACAAAGAAACACACTGACTAAAGTCAATGATGTTGTAGTCATGTCCAGATTTTAGTCCAACTTTAGCAGACTCACACTTGCTCTCAGCAATGAGAGATAACCTAAACTAAAGGAGGTGTTGTTTTATTTAATACATTGACATGGTAGTTGTGGACTCAACTTTAACACTGGAAATTCCTTACATTGCAGAAACAATGGTTTGGATTTGTCCTTGATCTACATCATATGACACAATTTGAATGTCCAAATAAAAATATGTGATATAAGTGAAACTCACGATCCATTTTCAAGGGAAGAAGTTTTGAATTAACAAAATTTTGTAAAACTTACATTGCTCCAGGCACCCTTTACACACATTGTATTGAATGAGAACTTTGTTATAAATTAAAGTGTATTCTTATATTATTTTGAAAAATTAATTTCAACTTACCCGATTAAAGAGTCGGTTTTGGTACTATCTGATGATTGCCTTAGAGGGCGCATGTCAGAATTCAATCCCTGCATGAGGAGTTCAGATAAACTGTCGTTCCTCGCACCACCTGAAAAATGAGCAGGCAACAGCAACACAGTCTTTAGGCTTGACTTGAATTGAATTGTTCTCTCTCTTTTAAACTTGTCGCTTCATATTTGTCAATATGACAATGTACATATTTCCACATCCATGCTGAAATCTCAGTTGTTCAGAATTGCTTACAGTGACTGTATCTGATTTGTTGTTGGACACTTTTTTTCTGTTTGAAAACATTATAGGTCCTTGCAAGTTATGTTCATCATGTTAGGAAACCAGTTTCAAATGGACCATTTCACTAATTTAATCACACTGAAAATTTTACTGAGATTTCCCGAGAAAAAATATGATCTTGACAACATCCATGACTTGCACAAGTTGCAAGAAAAATTTCGCTGTTAGAACTAGCAATTTTATGTGCTGTGGAAGGTAGCCAAGGGAACAAAATTGGAAAGAGCAGCTTATCATTCTCAGAGTTTTCAGATAATAAGCTCTTACAAATGATTTGTCCTGACTACAATGTGCTCATTTGTTACAATTCATTTTTAATTGCATTTTGTAAATTTTGTCATTGTGTATAGTGATATATTTCAAAAAATATGCAAATAAATAAACAAAATACAAATCAATCAATCAATCAATCAAAATACATGTATCTTAATTCAGGAGTGTTTGTATAAAGCAGAGCCTGTTTGATCACTTAAACATCATTAACTTTATCTAACCTGATGGTGATAACATGTTGCTCAGGTTCTGCCTCAAACTTTCAATTTCCATCAACTCTGGAGGGAGAGATTGAGAACTCTGTACAAAAGAAGTGAACAACAAAGAAAAACAGGTATTTTGACACATACAGGTATTATCTCACATCTTGGTAATGATGCTTAACTCAACATGGTAGATACTGGATAGATACTGGATAGAAACATGATGAAGAGGGTGGATGGGTATCGAACAATTTTACAGTTAAACAATTTTCTTTACAGTGTACCATCCTATTTGAAATACATTTCTGCATTGGGTTATTGTTATTACATGTGCATGTCTGTCAAAAACATTTTCAGTTTGGAATTCTTATCTTAATCTCATTTCAAAGAAAACCAAATCTGAATTTAAATCAGCGTTAGATTAAAAATGGGAATATATTCTCATGTGAAATTGATTTTATGAAATCTCTCTTAAACCCAGAACCAAGACTACAACTTTTATTTTTCATTATTGCGTAATCCTTATAACTAAATATAGAATTATTTTTCAAAGAATTTTGCTTTCAAACACACCTGAAATCCTTTGAGGTATGGATCGTCTTGTCTAGATGATAGCCCTTTGGGGCTGGATGATGACGGCTGAAGTCTTGGAGGTGGCATCTTTGATGCTCCTTGTGATGACTCCAAATGAATTCCCCCTCCTCCTTTGCCCCCTGCAGAATGGCTATGGAATGACAACTCTGTGGCATCATCATGGTGGTAATGAGGGGGCATGCTATCGGCAGAGTGAATGCTCAAAGCATCAGGAGACTGATGATCAATGTCCATCCGGTCATTCTGCACATTGTAGTGATTACAAAGGACTGGACTTGTCTTCTGCTGTCAATGTGACTGCCTGCACCAGTCTGTTGCGGATTAGACATCGAGACCTGGCAATTCGACTCTGTTATTCTGGAGTTCTGAAATGCAGCATATGATTTTTGGCAAAAGTTCCATCACCAGCTTTGACAGTGGATGCAGTTGTCACCTCCGACACTACAGAGTGGTGATCCTTTCTCACAAATAGTTGTCTATTCACTACCATCTCTGCTGTACCCGCACCATGATCGCTGTTTACCCTTCGATCAAAATTCTTTTCATTATTATTGTATCTATATCTGTCATGCCCAGTTGATGCTGGGATATACTCCCTTGTTTTAAGGTCCTTCTCTTGAGTAGCTGGGAGTGAATGACATGTCTTTGCACCTTGAAGTTTACTGGAATATTTTGAACTTTTGATGTCATTTGCTGCAATATCAGCCTCTTTATGACTATTCTTGGGTTCTCGAAGGGGAGAAAATATGTCACTGTCATCTCCACCAGCTTTTGAGCCTTTCTTGTTTGATAAGAGGTTGGTCGCTGATGTTTTTGTAAGAGAGATTGTCTTTGAGCTTGGTCCTGCAACCGGTGACTTGGGGCTATAGTTTGGTGATACATCAGAAATGCTTCCGAGAGGCTCTATTCCACTGAGTGTTTCAGTGTTGGCGCTCATTGCATCACTCATGCCATTGATATTGTCCAGTGCCAATTTTATCTGTGCCATAGTCATCCTGATAAACTCATTGACGTCCTGTAACAAACACATGCAAAGACAGGGTGAACAACTTGGCTATTGTGCAACAAACACTTCTCATGTCAACCAACCACTTCTCATGTCAATCAACCTTCTTGCCCAAGCCCTATTCTTAAACCGTTCCACTTGGTAAGGAGTCAACCAAAATTAATGTCATTAAATGGGTCCAGAAAAGGCCTCAAATTTTCTGCATAACTGACCTACAGCGAATGGTCATTTTCAAACAATCATTTTTGACAATTTGAGAGACTTAAGGGCTCATATCTTCCCTCTTGGAGGTTATGAATGGATGATGACTACCATATTAGGTATAATGTAGGACTGGCATGTGTCATTACCAGTTTGATTTGAATTCTACAAAAAATGGGAAAGTTCAGTCCCCCGGGAATTTGCCGATGCAAAATGAGTGCGCTAGCTCCATGTTAATATATCAGGTTTCAAAACAGGTCGGTGGGAAGACGAACAAGTAATAAAAAAGACGGTGAACTGGGGGTATTAGATGACAGTATTTTTAGCACTCTCCACTCAGTCAAGCCCCATAACTGCTAACTTAGACCCCGTTTACAGTGAAGGGCCGGCCTCGGGCCGGCCCGAGGCCGGCCTAAATTGCGGTACTCAGACCCACATTTTTGTGCGTTTACAGTGCAGCCTGGGGCCGGCCCCAGAAAAGCTTTCCGTCGCATCGCTTGATTGTCATCAACAGGGCTCATAATTGGCAAACACATACACACACACACACACGCGCGCACACACACACACACACGCACACACACACACGCACAAGAAAGATGGATAAAAAGAAAGACAGAAAGACAGAAGGATAGATTAGAAAGATAGACAAATGATTGAAGAAGAAAGAGAGATAAAATGATAGAAAGAAAGAGAGATAGAAAGATAGATAGCAAAAAAGATGGAAAGATAGATGGAAAGAAAGATAGAAAGATAGAAAAATAGGATAGATAGAAAGATAGAAAGAAAGATAGATAAAAAGAAAGACAAAAAGACAGAGAGATAAAAAGAAAGATAGCAAAAAAGAAAGATAGATGGAAAGAAAGATAGAAAGAAAGATAGAAAGAAAGGTATAAAGACAGATAGAAAGATAGATAAA
Organism: Eucidaris tribuloides; assembly: GCA_001188425.1. Classification (NCBI taxonomy): domain Eukaryota; kingdom Metazoa; phylum Echinodermata; class Echinoidea; order Cidaroida; family Cidaridae; genus Eucidaris; species Eucidaris tribuloides. The sequence goes on along the minus strand of JZLH01S0109383.1, from coordinate 37,987 downwards.
AAGAAAGATAGAAAGATAGATAGAAAGATAGATAAGAAGAAAGATAGAAGGATAGATAGAAAGATAGATAAAGTGATAGGATAGATAAAAAGAAAGATAGAAAAAAGATAGAAGAAAGATAGAAGAATAGATAGAAAGATTGATAAAAAGAAAGTTAGAAAGCATAAAGGAAGACATATAAAAAGATAGAAAGAGAGATAGAAAAAGAAAGAAAGAAAAGAAGGAAAAAAGATAGAAAGATAGATGGAAAGAAAGATAGAGAGATAAAAAGATAGAAATATAGATAGAAAGAAAGATAGAACAATGGATAGATAGATAGATAGATAAATAGATATACTAGATTGATTGATTGATTGATTGATTGATTGAATGATTGATTGATTGATTGATACAAAGACTTTAGTAACAAGACGGTTATCACTTTGTAGCTCAAAACAACGTTACACACCAACGCGATGCACAGATCGCTACGGTTGAGTGGTTTTGGCCCCGCATTTGGGCCCGCTTGCGTTTACAGTGACAAAAGGCCGGCCTCGGGCCGGCCCGAGACTACCTCCTGGAGGTAGTCTCGGGCCAGCCCCGCATTTGGTACCGCATTTCGATTTTCGTGCATTTACAGTGGGCGAAAGGCCGGCCTCGGGCCGGCCCGAGGCCGGCCTTTCGCGCACTGTAAACGGGGTCACAGTCACAAATCAGGATGATCTAGCAGTGAAAAACATAAGCTGGTAAAAGGAAGCTGAAATGCTGATTAGTATGTGTGATGTCCCCTATCAGAGATTGTGAACTGATGTGAGCAAAATATGTTTATGGTTTGGTGACAAGACTAACCATCATGCTCAAGTGGTGGGAGGGGCCTTGAAGACAACAGTGACATTTAGTTTTGAAACATTTAAATATGTCCTTCACTTGATTTAAAGAAACAGACAGGTTTATAGCTGTCTGTTCTCCCACAATATATTCCTATGCTTTGATGTGGAATATTCCCATCAGTACATTGTTTTAAATGTATTTCATAACATTTTATGTACCATTTTTGACTCTTTTTTTTAAAATAACAGTTTGATAGTGCTCATTATGAATTCACTTTCCAACTGGGTTTTGATACTTTCTAATATAAATATCAAAATGGGAAATTTTAATTTGCCATACCCAAATTCAAATCAGTACAAATTATATTAGCTCAATCAAATA
>JZLH01S0109383.1:24073-36771 GCA_001188425.1 Eucidaris tribuloides | reverse complement strand
CGAAAGGTAGCTCAAATTTAACAAGCTCACTCTAACAATAGTGGTAAATTAGTTTTGCATGCTCTATTTTATTCCATATTTACTGTATTGTTGTTGTTGTTATTTGGAGCAGGGATGAGGGACAGTAATTTGGAGCAACATAAAAATATATGAAAGGGTGTGCAGAGCAATTTTTTCTTTACACGACTTAAATTTACTATGACTTTTCCGTGACTTATATCATCATCATGATTTTCATAATATTCCTTTGAATATACCTTTGATTACCCCCCCCCCCCAATAAAGTAAATGCATACATGTAGGATAACACTTAAAATCATGTCTAATTTGAAACCAAGAAGCTTTTAGTACCATGAAATCAGTATGCTGGAAATGTAACACATGTCAGTTGTCTCACGCAATAACCATCAATGGGGAAAATTATCATGCACCAGTGGGCTTTAGACTGATGTTGGCCATATCGTGGAAACATTAACGTTATCGCCGAGCATTAATTGAAACTTCCATCTTGAGATGAAGATGACAAATCCAGTATAAATGATGGAAGCACAAGAAGGATGATATCTGGAGGTCACGGATGGTATCTCATCCTTCATCTGTGACTAGATCTACCTGTATTCCTCAGATACTGATTTTGAGATACAAGTAAGAGGAACCTGGAATTTTATTTCTCAGACAAGATTCAAGGTGCTTTCCTATGTGAATGTACTAGAAATTCAAGGAAATGAAAAATTAAATTGCTTGTGATATCTATATTGATTTAACCTTTGCACATACTGTATTCTTTTACCAGAAAGGTAATTTTTTGAGAATGACTGGTAAAAAACAGAAAGAATGAATTGATCAATCAATCAATCAATCAATCAATTAATCAATTAATCAATTGATCAATTAATCAATTAATCAATCAATCAATCATAGCACAATAAAATAAGTTTTACAAATTATTCAGTAATAGATAACTACATTATTAAAAATATTTGTATTTCTTCTGTGGAATTCAGTACGATATGTGATGATACCCTTTGAAATTTCCTGAACAGTCTTAAAATCCTCATGCCAGACAAATGGGGGAATAGGATTATCAGAACAATGGTGGTAGGGTCATAAAAAGGGTCAAACCACCAACTCACCTGCACCTCTACCTGAACCCCAGCCCAAAATGTGAAACAGCAAAAACACAGGCAAAGCAGATTGTGGATTGATCTAGGAGGGCTCTGACAATAGTCTATTTCACAGACATTTGTGTTTCCTCGTGTCAAAGAATATTATAAGTCAAGTGACTTGGTGCAACATTACTTAACCTTTTTAATCCTGTTAGACATTGATGTATTACTGTATAAACAATATATTTTGCATGTACCGGGTATATATTTTTGCCATTTTGATTCAAGATGGGGAATTCATGAGAATTTATTTTTGAGATTGTATTCACACACATTGTACAGAACAGGAAGTGAAAATGTTTACTTTTGTTTCGTAAAAAAAATTGTAAAAGTAAAACCACAACGAAATATTCAGCTATTTAGCTTAAAATACATTGTGTTGTTTATTTGTTAGTGGTGCTTTGGTATTGTGGCTTTTGCTTACGAAAAAAGGGGTAGGCTCATCTTCAGTCTTAGTGCTAGATGTACATTAGGTAGGCTTGTGTGCAAATCCAGTACATAAACACCTGTTTTTAAAGAAAATAAAGAAAATATATTAAATGAGGACTTTTTGCTAGTACCTAAAATGTGGGTAATATGGAAGTAATTTGTAGTAGGCTAATGTAACCTTCAATCTAACATGTCATGTATCAGACCACAGACAGTGAGCATGACTTGCAATAAAGTCTGGAATAAAACTCAGAGGACAATGTGCCTGACGAGAAGACAAAACAGGAAGAATCACTGCTCCAGTAAACTGTAAGTTCTGCCAAAGTTTGTTGACATTCAGGAATCTAGATGAACTTTACACATTTTGTACACAACAATATCAAATGTAAATATGCCTGTCAGGATGTTACTCAACAAAAAGTAGGCCTACTGGATTTCCAGTTACCAAAACTGTCCATGATCTATTTTCTGCTTTGAGGGCAATGTCCTATACTGTGGCTAAGTTACATAACACAATTTGCCAACTAATTATTTCTACAGTAATTAATTAAAAAAATACCATGCAGTTTATGGTGGACTTATGTTGCTTGTAGTCTGTTATTATTTTCATTTTGTATCTGTTATAATATAACTATCTGTGACAATCAAACTTTTTGGCACTTCTTTCCAGATCTAGACTCTACCCTGATAAAAGAAGTACCGGTAACTCACAGCATAATGAATTACAAATGTCAATGTATAGGCACCTCTACTGTGCAACAGGTCCTTTATATACTATATTGTACACTTATAGCCAGGGTACAAGTTTGGAAAATTTGACAAAAAATATGGTTTTGTCATGCTAAACTTCAAAAAGCAACATGAAATGTACAGGGAATTCTGAATGACACATTTGGTTTGTAAATGATCAGCAAATAGATATCAAAATACAAAATGCTAGGGTATAAAACAACATTTTTACAAATCAGTAGAAAATGGAAGCATTTCAAAGTGTGTGATATTCATGGCATTGATTGTATACATTTACGTACATGCAGGTCTATCTAAAAAATGCAATAGACGTAAAAGTTCATTTTTTTGCCATAACCCAACACTATACTTGGCCTTTTAATGAGAAAGTCAGGTCATCTCAGCATGAACTGTGCATCATGGTTCATGTGCATGGCCTACTTGTATGAGATATATGTACTTGTATGAGAATCATGTTCATACTCTCTTTGGCACCCATTCTACTGTAGGAATATATGATATGCTACACATATCAATCACATGTTGTCACTAAACTAACTTCTGTACAGCAGCTGTTCAGGCAGACATTTTAACTTGACTTCACAGTATTTTGTGACACATTTTTTCATTCAATACATTTTTGCACAATACAGAGGAAGTGATATAAAGAAAAGGAAACACTTTTCAAAGTTATGAATGCAAGATAGACCACTGGCACAAGCACAGCAAGACATTCTTGGATGCCACACTAGATCAACAGGTGTTCTCAACACCCTACATTCCAACAATTCTTTCAATTTGTTCATTGCATGGTCAATTTTTCAAGTAAAGTATGGATGTTAACAACGTTCAAGATTTGTCAAAAATTGTTCTTTATATACATGTATCTACACTGTATGATATATTGTTGACATATATGCAACATTATTAGAACAAAATATTCACGAAATTAAAAATGGTGCACACTGTTGAAAGATCATGGCATGATCAATTTGAAAGATACTATTATGATAGTTGATCTCAATTTATTAATGATCTGTTGGTATACATGTACATAATATACTTGCCATTTTCAGATTTAATGGAGATACAGTAACACTGTTTTATTCACAAACTACATGTAGAAGTGATCAGTTGCAAAGTTGTCATAAAAACAAATTTCTTCAACAAACCACACATCCAAAGTAGACCAATTCAATAGTGGACTAAAATGCTACATGCAAGTTTATCTGTGTGTAAACATATCAGAATAAAATGGGACATGATTACATTTTTAAATGAAAATATTTACTGAACAGTTTATTTGTAATTTTAGTGGCTTAAATACATTACAATATTTTTCAATGACTTACATAACCTGAAGAGTGTTGCGTAAATAATCTGAAATATAATATTGATTGTTTCACTTCCTATGTGGTGTTAAATTTCAATTTAATTCCTTCACATAGACAGAATGATTGTAATCTATGAATAATTCAAATTACAGTTTGACTTTTTAAATATACTTAAATCTTTGTTCGCAATTTTTTTTTTAAAATTGCCAAAAATGTCACTTCCTGGCTTTCTGTGTTCAACAAACCATCGCTATTCAACTTCACTGTTGAATTACTTCTTCGTTATCATTTGTGTCATGTGGGTGTACTAGTATTTAGTTACATCACACACATGTAAGGAGATTAAATAAATACCAGGTTAATACAATCATAACAAAATTGTATTTTTTTAAACATTTTTGACACAACTAAAATATACTCACATAAACTAAATGAATCCAACGTCTTCCGCATTAATCCCGTCAATATAAAACTGATTACAACAATTCTTCCAATGTAGAGTACAGGTAACACTGTCCATAAATCCTATCCTAATCACGGTCTGATCAAAATGATGGAATTTCCACTTAGTGTGCGTGTATTGTTTTATTTTCTAAACACTGTTGTGTCGGTTTCGGAAACATCTCGCAGTGGGTCGATTCCTGAATTACAGGAAGAAGGGAGGTTATTGGGAGATCCAACAGGAAAGTATCAAGACAAGAAAATCTATGGCTAGTGACGTAGTGTGACCTCACCTTGGGTAATTAACATTTGAACTGTTTTCCTGCTGAATGAGAGTAATATTTTTAGTTCCTGTTTGTCTTTATTTATCTTTATCAGAATCAAATGAAATATCGGACACCTTGTGCAAATAACATTTTAAATGTTTTATTTGCTGAATGACAGTAACATTTTCTCTTCCTGTTGCATCTTTGTTTATCTTTATTTGAATCAAATTAAATATTATAATTCAAGAAATTCAACACAATGCTACTAAACACGAAATATCTCAGATAACAAACATCACTTTCCTCTGACATTTCAATTTTGCCTAAAGGCATTACAAAGTGAAAATAACTATCCAAACATTATTTGTATATAATGTTTGATTACAGAAATTCCTCCTCCATGAAATATTGATTTTGATACACTTTCCAGGAAATAACAAAGTGCAGTCACAGTCAGCTAGTTCCAGTAATAAGTCGTCAGTTGTCCGGCAGAGGGGCCCTAGTATATGTTCCTGGCAGAAAGGCCTTGACAGTAAATTTTCTCTAATTTGAGAAATATTGCCTTATTTGATATTTGCACTTAACAGACTGACAAAATGTCAAATTACTTCCATTTCATGTAAAAAGAGCCAATGGTTTTCAAGTTAGAGACAATTTAGTGTTAAAGATTGGGTTATTGATTTGCACGTCAAAAAACATCTATATGAATCAAATCAGCTGAAATTGATATCCAATTGTGAAAATTATATAAATAAACACCTTGCTCATAGAGACTTTGGGCGGTAAAATATGAGTTTTGTTAAAAATGCTGGACGGTTAAACTCATCCTTTTTCCATTTCGTCGGCTCAGCCGAGCAAATTTAAAAAATCTCCGCGACGTCAAACGTGCACGTGCGCCTTCCAAAATGGTCCGATGCAGCCGTATAGCCAAGCTGGTCGCTCGCGCAGGTAGGCGCGATTTGACAATCAGGGCGGCCTGCGCGACTGGGACTTTGCTACGTGCACAGTAACCGTGATTCGCATTGAGGCAATAATTGAAACTCACAGAATGAACGAACATTCTATGTAACATGTCACCCTGTTATTAGTTTTTCTCATTAAACAACAAATCTTCATGACGTTGATGGAATCTCAGACTTTCAAACAACCATTTTGCTAAGTACTCAACTATCCGTTTGGTTATTGATAATGTTTTTCAGGGAAGTAATGGACTTGCAAATCCCTAACCCAATCTTTAAGGCTCCTTCTGCCGAGTTTCATATGCTGGGGCCCTTCTACTAGACAACCACCAAAGTTATCATTTATGAGTAGGCCTATTTTCTATGGCCATTTGTCTAAGTATCCTTTATTGCTGTATTTTTCATTTTTAGTTATTTTATTGATTAACTTATTAAAAAGACAGCAAAGAAAGTTAATTTAATTAAGGAAATTCAATTTATTCCTTAATTCACTCATTCATATGCTGAGTTGGCAATTTTTTTTCTTCTTTAAAGTTTTAGAGCAGTTAAAAGAAAAAAATGGCAAAACAAGAGTCTAAAGGGCTGCTTTGCCAACTCTCATCGATGCCTTTAAGTAATTTCAAAGCTAAGAATATGAAATTTTGCCATACTTTGAATCAAAATCAGTAACTCTAACTTAAATAAATACAGTAGAATTACACAACATCGATTTGATAAAATTAGTACTTTTTATGCAACCATCAATATTCTTTGCCATTTTCAATAGAAATTACTGAAAATCAATGCCACTTGCCAAATACATGTATGTGTCCAGTATGATGTGCAGATTGCACACTATTTTGAGAAATCTAGCCGACTATCTAGTAAAGCAAATGCAATACAAGGTTAGTGTGAATACAAACATTGGGTCATCTGCAAAACCAGACAGCAAGGATGTTGGGTCACTTGATTTTGAATATTCAGCCAACTTGAAAAAATTTGAAAGTGTCAACCCAGCATGGGTGTTCAATCACAGAGTTACCAAGTACTTTTTGGGACCTATCATACTTTCTTTAGGGTGTAGAGACTGGCGGCTGAACATGAAACCATGATTTTTCACTTTTTCCATTCATATTTGAGACGGAAAAAAGACGAAGGACAAGGGACATCCCAAACACGGGTCAACTCACGAATGACTATTTACTACCGAGACACGAGACTTAACATCCTGCAGGAAAGTATCATAATCAGAAGGCTGTCTCACATTCGCTGTAAAAGTATTAAGTTCAAACATAGTAACATGTCATGTTGCCTTGTTCTTTAATTAGCAAGGGGAAAAGGTTAAGATCAAAGCCTTGATCTAGGAGAAGGTGATGAAGAATGAAAGAATGAGGGAAATCAGAGAGGATTAACCCTTTGGCTTCTGACTCCCACTGTATGCATGTATTGGTTCCTAAACACTTGAAGACACAAGTTCACAATGACCACAATTTGAAAATGTGAGCAAACATAATCATCCATGCTCTATACCGGTACTCATGAATGTGTGCCTGTTTTTTAACATTATTTGTTACATTTTATCCTCTTTGTAAATGAATTGCCCAAGTCTTTAAAATATTTTGACTGTATGTGGACCAAATGAATGGTTTGACTTGGTTTCATTTTTTTTCTCCAAAAATTAGAATGGAGTGTATTTGTAACAATAACTTCAGGAATGTTTAAATCCTTTGTTTTTGTTGTTTTCTTTTTATTCATTTTTTTTGTGGGGGGGGGGTGTCATCTGTTTTTAACCAGAATTAAGCGTTTCATCAAAATACACTGGCTTCAGTAGGTTTATTTACAGCACAGGTACAAGATAAGCATGTAAAACTGGCTCAAGAATATGTTTATGCAGTTTATCAAACCTAACTGATTACAAAATGTCGCCTAATTGTTATTGGGAAATTTTGATTTATACATCTGAACCTGTCTACCTGTTCCAGCTAAAACTGCAGCTGAACTGTTAAAGTACAAAATACAAAGTTCAAGCTGCCTGTTATCATAGCACACATAGGTACCACACATTGTTGTTCCTTGCTATGTGCGTGCAGACATCACACTTTTTTCTGTCTTGTTCCATCCTAGGAAATGCTATTTTAACGCTCCATGACACATTCACTCTATACTCTGATTTTATTCCTCTCCCCAGACATTATTGCGTGGTTAGTTTATAGGTGTGTGTGAACATACAAAGAAACATTCAGGAAATATTTAAAGGGAGGTGTCAGGTACAACTCACATGAAAGAAAGAAACGAAAATAGTCTGCACCTCTGAATTGATCATAAGAAAAAACTACTACTACTACAATAATTATTATTCCATGGTGACACAACATGACTTTCCCCCTATTTATTTTACTGTTGTCACTGCTCTCCTTGTTTCTTTACCTTTGTCATTTCATTAATCAGTTTGTATTATTGTGGTGCCGAAATTACCCAGATCACTATTCTTTCAGTTGATTTTTCCGCACATCTATAGAAAACAACTGAATATCAGTAAAATGTATTCACCTGTTGATCCTGTATGGCCAATACTGCTAAACACTTATGCATGTCATCCTAGTTCTAGAAATCATTCCACAAAATGTTTCATGTTATACTCAGTCAGTCTTCATAATATTATTCTACCGAGACAATTACGACAACAAAAAAGTATGTGACAGATAGTTATCAAATTCCTTCCTCTTACATACAACTACATGTATCATAACACTCTACATGCATCCCGAATGTGATAAATCACACCAAGCACCAATGACACATTTGTGTCAAAGTTTACAAACATGTATTCCATGTATCCTGCAATGCAAGAGATTAACTATTTTTACACAAGAAATACATGTATATTTTGCATTCACGTATTACCTATGGAGACCAAGGTATCAGGCAATCAGGTTCTAAACTGGTGTTTTTAATTAAAAATAATAAGTAAATAATTAAAATTAGCACCCCCATCCGCATTGAACTTAAAGGCATCATATAACAATGTTTCCAGTTAAAACAAAATTGAGCCACGTGATTCCCTATACCAGTGTCTTTGATAAGGTCTTAAAATAAAGCCCTGAAAAAAATGCAGTTTAAAAAGTGAAAATCATTGAGCTACCATTCCCATTTTTCTCTATGGACTGCTATGCAGTAGAATTTTCTATCAGCTGAAAATAATTCATGTGCCGATCTTTATCTGTACATATTTTATGAGTGACAGCATAACTGTTTAAAGTTTTGTGTTCTAGGGTATTTATTTGTCCCTCCAAACACTGTCAGATATGTCAGATCTAGCAAAATTTGACAATTTTTTTGAATGGGGCTTCCACAATGTTAAATAGTGTCTTTAATGTATGACTACTCAACAATCCTGAAATATGACATTAACAATGAAAATATGTTTTGCCTTTAAAATTGCCTAATAAATTAAGATATTGTCATATATACTTTACATGAACATCAGTAATAAGTACTACAAAGCTGATTGATTGAAGCATGGACCCTACTACATGTATGAAGTAGGGTCCATGGATGAAGGAAAACAGATGACAACCTGAAGTACCGTAGTTCATGGGTTAATGAAGAGTGTCTTTGTAAACTTTTGATGTGACAGTACAAGAATTATAGTTCATAAAAAGACCTGATATTAATTTAACACACAGCTGAAACCCTATGAATATGCATGATATGCAGATATGTAGCCAGGACAGGAGACAGGTGTGTCACCACACATCCCCTTTAAAGGTATTGGCTAACATTTACCACAGTTAAAAAAATCTGAGCTACATGATTCCCCATGCTACCATTGTCTTTGATAACGTCTAAAAATGATGCCCTGAAAAAATTGTATTTCAAAATGATTATTTGGTGCTTTAAAAAAGTGAAAATCGTAAGTTGATCGGATTCACCTGCCCATTTTCTCCCATAGACTTACTGTGTGTACACCTACGCTATTTAAACTCGCCCCGAGTTTTAATTGTTTATTCATGCATAACTTGCCACTGGCAGTGTAACATTCCAAACTTTCTAGGGTGTTTATTTGTCCATATGTACACTACTATGTAGTTCAGATATCAAAATTTGACAATTTTTTACATTGAAGCTCCACAATGATAGCCTATCACTTTAACTACACCTTGCTGCATACACACACATGGTGACTGTGTCAAAGGTGAGGATTGACACCGTCTGGGACTGTCGACTGATATCCGTTGATCTGTCACTTCTCAGAAGGGAAATAGTGCTCTAAAGCATTTCCCATTTTCAACACACACTGATCTATAAATCTGCCTTCAGGACTTCATGATTTACCTATATATGGAATTTCCTATGTTATTACAGACAAGCAGTTTCCTCAATTAAGAACTCCTCTTGAAAACTAAGTACTCCTCATTAGATTCTGGGATTTCTGATAAAATAAAAGCTGAGACAGACAGGTCGTCGCCTGATCGGGTTGCAGGAAATAATGAGTAAAGATACTTGGAATGTAAATTAGTAATTCACACCAACTTAATAACATTCACACAGGTTTATTATGTCAAGATGCTAATTTGATTATGACATCACCTAATTAAAGCCAGTGACTAATTGTTATTTAATGTGATTAACAAATCTGCCATTACTGGTTCATGAGATCAATCAGGAATTTAAAGACACTATATAACATTATGGAAGACCAGTTTAAAAAATTGTCGAACTTTGCTATCTGATATATCTGACAGTGTTTGAATGGACAAATAAACACCTCAGAACACAACAGTTTGGACAGTTATGCTGTCACTAGTACAATATGTGCAGATACAAATTGGCACATTAATTTTATATCAGCCAATAGGAAATTCTGCAACACAGCAGTCTATGGAAAAAAGCTGGAATGGTCTCTCAATGATTTTCACTTTTTTAAAGCACTGAATGATTGTTTTACACTGCAATTTTTTTCAGGGCTTCATTTTTACACCGTATCAAAGACACTAGTAGCATGGGGAATCATGTAGCTCAGAGTTTTTAAACTGAAAACATTGTTAAACAATGCCTTTAAGAGATAAGATGTTGTCAGCTTGAAGTGGTTGCTTAGTATTTTAGAACTTAGCAACTTAACTATGAGGAAGTCCTTGAGAATCTAGAACCATGGCAACAATGCAATTTACGGACTGAATTTCAAATTTGTTAGGAATTTTTTAAGGGCTTAAATGCATTAACAAAACCATAATTTTTTTATTATAAAATCTGTACAGATTGATTGATGATGCATAGCCACTCTTCAAATTTTGGGGAAGATAGTCAAGTCATATTTTGAGCTCAATGTGCCATGTACAATATCTATAGCATAAAGAGTATTTATCCACAACTGAATGCTATTGATCTGAAAAACTACATTTTGAGAACATTTCTCGCATGAAAGAATCTTTTGAAGGAATAAAAAATGTACCATTATAATTTCTACAAAAGAAAATCTCACTTAGAACTGAATCGATGGCGGTAATAACTAAAAAAGTAGACTACAGTTTCACCAATACTATATTTAGGGGAGGGGCCACTACCTGCAAAAGTGCTAGGTCTAATTTGAACAGCAATATTGGCCTAAAATGCTTCACCATAGCATACTGCACATCTCTGTCATTTCCATGTCATTTGAACTCGGTTGACTTGCACTAAATACAGGGGTTTCACCTCAAGCAAAGTCAAGGCCGAGACGGGAGAGGGAAATCAAAATTGGTCACGACAAGGTCTCAGGAAAGGGGGAAAGGTAACAACATTTCAGCACAGTATTAGGATAATAACCCTAATGTCTTATCTCTCGGTGTAGGCCAAGGATGGGGAAGAACTGAAGAGATGTTGAATTTGAGCTAAACGACGATGTTTGTCTCCAGGATAGGGGTTGGGAGGAGGGGTGGATTTAAGGGAAACAGTGTCAATTTCAAGGGAGGCAGGCAAGAAATAAACGTTTCTCTGTGTTATCTCGCAGTTGATCTGACCCGAATCCAGGGAGCTGTATTAGATTTAGAAGCTGTTGCTCGTTTCTGTCATCTGAAATGGATATTGTAGTATGTCCCAGTACCTGGGGTTATCTAGAAGATATCATCTGTTTAATCCATAGGATTGGAAGAATTTCAAGTTGAAGATATATAACAGTCCTATTAAATGACGTCAACAGTCTGTGACTGGAAAGGTCTTGCTATATTCTTGTCGCCATTTAGTCGGACTGGGTTTTGAGGGAGCAAGAGTAAAGCATGATGCAGAGACTCCAACTCTCCCGTTTTCGGTGGGAGATCTCCCGCTTTGAGTCCATTTTCACAAAATCTCCCACCCTCCCGCTTGAGTTTGAATTTCTCCCGCCCTAGCTGTGTTTCTCCTTTTTTCTCCCGCCCAACCACCTTTTTGAAAAGAAATGAATCTGAATCAGTGGATTTGACCCCATTTAGTGTTGTCATATGTTAAAAAATAAGCCTAAGACAGCAACAGAGAGCTTCTAAAACCCTAAAAATGGCCTCCGGCTGCAAGGAATTTCATGCTTTGCGCCGGTGATGTGGGCTATGCGCACATTAAGTCAGAGTCTCCCGTTTGCTAGGGGGTCTCGGCGGGAGAATTTCCCCCTTAAGTCTGTTTGGGGTTGGAGTCTCTGATGATGTGGTACCCATGTGGTCCAGTTTGTAGGTAACACACCACTATTTACACAGCAATTACATGTATGTTACCTGTGTCTACTTTGTCAAAAAACAAGGCAAACGCCAAGCGTTGTCTCGCCTGCATATCGCAGTCATGAAGAGACTGCATGTCAAAACTATGCTATATGACTTCTGAGGCTGTCAGCAGTTTAGGGGGTGAATTGTGGTTCTGACAGTTTACATACGCAATAATGGTATAGGCCTACTTTATCCCTAGGAAATCAGATAACACTAAGATTATACAGTCAAATGTAGAATGAACTTTGTTGAACTGAAGTAAAATGTTAGTGTTATAAAGTATCAAATTATAAAGTTCATGTCATTAGAGGAACAAAGTGGTGTACAACATAGCACAGTGCCAGTCATGGGAAGTTTATTGACCTTTGACCTTAATCAAATTCAACTCACATTCAAACTTGACCTGCACCTTCAAGAGATGGACCTCTGGTATGAATTTGGTGATTCCACGTCGAAGCTATAGAAAGTTATTGTGTGTACAACATAGCACAGTGCATAGCTCAGTGCCAGTCATGGAAAGTTATTGACCTTTGACCTTTGACCTTATTCAAATTCGACTCATATTCGAACTTGACCTGCGCCTTCAAGAGATGGACCTCTGGTATGAATTTGGTGATCCCACCTCGAAGGTATAGAAAGTTATTGTGTGTACAACACATGTGTACAACACAGCACAGTGCCAGTCATG
>JZLH01S0109383.1:0-24048 GCA_001188425.1 Eucidaris tribuloides | reverse complement strand
CACTCTGAAGGTATAGAAAGTTATTAGCTTTTGTACACCATACACAGTGCCAGTCATGGAAAGTCATTGACCTTTGACCTTATTCAATTCGGATTCATATTCGAACTTGACTGTCCCTTCAGCGAGATCGACGTTCTGGTAATGAATTGCTGCATCCATCCTAAGACCTATAGAATTATTGCGGTGACAACACAATACAGTTGACGATGACGCGCGGACACTTGACCGACGCCTACCGCGATACGCTACACGGGAATAGGTATATCTACATAGTAATGTCTCGCTCCGACCTCGCAGCGAGAACAAAAAATTTCTTCGCGATATTTGAATATGGGCTACGCACCTCTTCTGTGCCTGTCTCACTTCTAATCTTATGTTTCTAGCATGTGTACATTCTATGAGTAGTTGTGTGCAGCTCAAGAAATATATGCAAAATATAAATGTTGATGGATCGAAATATTTGTGAATATTTATTGCTTAGATCATAAACAAAAGAATTGTTGTCATGATGTTGCAAGTCTCATTACTTCCCTTTCATTAATTAATTACAATACCAAACGGTTAGTTTAGTTAAATCGTGTGTTAGAAAGTTTGGCATCAATACGTTCAGATTTGTTGTCATTATGAGAAAAAACTAATAACGAACATTTACCAGAATGTTGTTTCTATTCGTGTATTTCTAAATTCTCTCAAAAACTCGCGAATCTGCGGTTAATGTGTAATCGTCGGCTAAGACCAGCGCAGCGCACTGATTGGTCAAACGGCTAACTTCCGCACGACATTTAGCTAACAGCTGATCGGACAATTTTGGAACGGCACGTGCACGTTTGACGTCGCAGATTTTTTGAAAATGTTTCCAATAATTTGAAAAAGTATGAAGTTGAACCGTCCAGATTTTCACCAAAACTCAATATTTTACCCCAAGTCTCTATGAGAGGTGTTTATTTATATCAATCTTCACATTGGATATGATTTCAGCTGATTTCATTCATTTAGATGTTTTTTGACATGCAAATCAATGACACAATCTTTAAGTAAACTATGAAATATATTTGAATATTGGCCATTTGCTCAAATTGTATATGGTAAGTCTGGATTCCCAACACTGGCTGCAGCTTTCACCAGCTGATCATCAAACTTGGTAGCACTCACCTACCTCTACAGAGTGTAGAGGTTCACTGGGCACTGGTCCAACTTCACCGGGATGGGTTTCTGACACAGTAAGTTTTGATGAGCTGGAATTCAGTTTTCACCAGATGATACGCAAATCATGTCTGGTAGTCAGATTACTTTGATAGTTAATCATGTTGAAAATGTTGGACAATGCAATGTAAAGTTTGTATTCATAGGTCAATTATTTTCAGGAAAACTGACAATCCAGCTCCAAGGCTTCATGGGTGGTGAATGTTTGAATTATGAATGACATAAAAGAAGCTTATGTGTTATGAAATTATTTTGGGTTTCAAAGTGAAGAATGGTCTTTAGAAGCTATAAAACAAAATACTGAAAGAGAACTGGTATTTTTTTCAAATTGGACATGGCTAAAATTCATGAATGTGATATCGATTGTGTATCATCCTGATACAACATGATAGACTGACCCTTTTCTCTTTTTAAAGGGGGGGGGGTGGAAAGTTTCACAGGGAGAAAGATTATGGGGGCATTGCAGCTGAGGGTGGGACATAATGCCAACATACAAGTTTTCAAAACAAAACAATAAATCTGTGAAACAAGTGGAACATAGTCCCTGGGATTACATCGCATCCCTACCAGACTGATTTTCCTCAATCAACAGATAGGAGACAGGGGCTTACCCTGATTAGCAACAGCCTTGCAGCTGCTCTGTATGCGAGCCGAGTTGATTAAATTCATGAGTACGAGCCTGTCCCGCTCGTGACTCCGAACTGGAACGATGTCCTCTTTGCGAATGACCGATGTCTCTTTCGCGCACCCCTCCCTGGCCTTGACGAGGGATTTGACCCCCCAGTGACCTTGGAACGACAGCGGCCGCAGCGCGGACTTCGCCGACTTGAGCAGTAGGAGCATGGCTCTGTTAGAAGGGTTTCCAGGAAACGAAGAATGACAGGTGCAGGGAGGACTACCGCTGAGGTGAGTCAGAGGCTCGCAGGTAGCAAGAGACCTTCCTCTTTTCGATTCCAGTAAATCCTCGGGTCACTTGCTACCGTTTTCTTTCCTTTTCACCTTACGCAGCAGCGAAAGTAACAAACAAGCAGATTAGTCATTCCTTTATTTGCAGTAATGTCGAGAATGTTACGCTCAGTAGGCATTGATGACACAAAAAAACTCTGGATGAATTGTTCTTCTGAGACAGTTGGAAATCCAGACGAATGATACACTTCATTTACAATGCATCGTCAGAACAATACTCCTCTTCCAAGAAAGTCATGAAGGATGATGAAGATAGTTGTTATTCTTTACAACAGATTTTTTACAGCCATACTTAGATATATCACATAATGTATCCACTTCCCAAAGACAATTCAACAAAAGCAAACAGTAATGCAACTGAATTGCAAATGCCTGTCAAATATTGATTCCACACATCCAATGATCTGGTAATAATGTGCTAAATTAAGCGACTCGAGCACACCATATTTTCAAGGTCAATTATGATGATGAAGCTTGAGCAAGATCTTGAAAGCATTCCACCGCTAACATTGTCTAGCCAGCTATGATGCAAGAAGACCCTGGTATATCAGAACCAACACCAAGCCTTCCACATCTGAGCAAGACAAGAGGAACGAAATGAAAATCCATTTATTTATATACCCACCTCCCCATCACCGGATCACATCCACGTGGATGTTGAGCCTCTCCTCCCGCACGCCTTCTTATTGATGCCCTCCGGGATGATGATGCCACGCTGGAAGTTGTTACGGCGACAGAAATGACCGGGCATAATCGTGGAATATATGCGAGGGAAGCATATTTGTTCGGGGGCAGAATTAGCCAAGCATATATACAATCTGAGCATTTATGAATCAATGGATGGTTTGTGGGACATGTAGCTCTGTGTCTGTACATGTAATATGCAGTTTAATGGTAAAGACCTACTGATATACCGGTACATGTAACTACATGTACAGGTTTTATCACAAATTGAATTTATTTTCTATGAGGCTATTTAGTAATGAACGTTATTGATCTCACAGACAGGTACATGTTTCATCATACTCTCTCACTCTGCTATGATTTATATGAACACACTTAATCACTTTGTATTGCTTAATGGCAGTTATGGAGCATCTGATTCTGTTTAAGCTATTTGGTAGTACAATCCTATGTGGATTCACAGGTACATACCGGATACATTATTTCTGCAGTAGACTATGTGTTAACACTCAATGTCGATACATGTAGGCCCTACTTTATAAATAAAAGATGCAATCTTCATGTACACAAAAGAATCCCCTGGATAATATGTCAAATGAAAATTGGGTTAACTCTTTCTGTAAAACACTCAGAATATCACATATACTGTCTACAAAGACATAAAATTTGGCAGAGTGTGATGAAGTTCATGGTTTGATTTCATGCACAGTCAGGACAACTGAGCTTTTAATAAAATACTATCAACATCACTTATACATGTACCATATCCAACATTGCAGGCCTACCTACCTTGGAATCACATTCGGAAACACAAACATAAAATAATATTTTGCAAAGTAAAACTTGATTAAGAATAGAGACAAGCCAATTCAGAAACAGTGCATCAACAACATTACTCTTAGTTATACTACACATGTGTGTAAAATTCACATTGTTCACTTAGCAAAAACAGATTCATTCTCAGTGTTGCAAAATATGTGAAAATTTCCACACCACAAAATATTCCATGTTCACAGTAAGCCTTTGGTTTGTCAGAAAACGCTATGTAATCTCCTGTGGAACTTTGCTCCATTAAACATTGTGTTGCCCCATTTCTTTGTACTATGAATCAATGTTCAATTCATTCAGATACTTTTATGGCTACTCATGATCAGAAATGTACTTTGGAATCATGATATAACCTGAAAAGTAAACACGTTGAATTTATTACTCATAACATGATGCACAGGGTCACTATAATGTGAAATATATTTTTATTCATGACCAGATCACGTTTGTGGTGATCACGAATCCTCTAGACACATTTCTATAAGAAGAATAAATCATTGGTTGTCTTTCAGAAAGGCCGTAGCATGTGTTCCCAGCAGAAGGGCCTTAACAGTAAATTTTCACTTAGGCTTAATTGAGAAATATTACCTTATTTGATATTTGTACTTAACAGACTGACAGAAGGATCTAACAATACCACACTGCTTTGATATCATGTGAAAGAGGGCCAATGGTTTTCAATTTAGAGACAACTTAAAGCCACTGGCTAACATTTACCACAGTTAAAAAAAGTGAGCTACATAATCCTCCATGCTCCAAGTGTCTTTGATAAGGTCGAAAAAAATTATTTAGTGCTTTAAAAAAGGGAAAATCGTAAGTTGACAGATTCACCTGCCCATTTCCTCCCATTCACTTACTGTGTGTGGATATAGGCTATATTTTACTCGCCCCGAGTACTAATTGTTTATTCATTCATATCTTGCTAATGGCAGCATAAATATCCAAACTTTTGTATTCTAGAGTGTCCATTCAAACACTACTTTGTAACTCAGATAACAAAGTTTGACAATTTTTTTTAATTTGAACCTCCACAATGTTAGCCGATTAAGCACTTCTGCCGGAAACATATGCTAGGGCCCTTCTGCCAGACAACCAACAAAATACAGTACATCCTGGGAGTACATCACCCATGGAATCCAAATAATGGGAGGAAAGAAAAGAAGCTGTGTCAGTGTCCACAAATTGCTTTTGACATTGACATGCTATTTACACGAATAACCCCATCAAGACAAATGTAAACATATATTTCTGAAGTTACACTCAGAGGTCACCTTCTGTGGGTGTTGCCAACAATGAATAGAGTTAATCTTCGATGCGGTCACTTCTCTCTATGAATAAACCAAATAGAATATCAGCTAGCCACAGTAGGCCATATTGTGCTATTTATTATGTATGATGTGGCATTCCCATACATATACCATGCAGACACACAGATGATGAATGGTGAAGTACATATCAATGGAAGGTCAGTTATTTTGGGAGGGTTTCTATTCCATTCATTGCCTTTAATTACTAACAATACATTTACATGCATGCATTGTTCATCAATAAAATATGCGAACAAGTTTCACTTTGTATGGATTCACATATGCATCTCTCTAGACTATAAAAGTGTGATGCAGGAATTTTAGCATTTTCAAGAAAGTATCACACAGACAAAATGGTGTCCAGTCATTTCATTATTTCATGAGGAGTACCCACACATAAGGCAGAATCGATGTTTTAACTTTTTAGGCTACCTCAGAGAATAAACAGACTTTAGTTCCAAAACTTATCTATGACATATTGGACTCTGAATTATTCTGCGATAAATATGAGATATGAAATGAAATAAACACAGAAAGTAGTAGTACCAATTTAAGCAACACACAAACACATTATAAATCTACATGCCATTATTTTGTAAAATACTTTAGTTTATGACTCTACATGCTTTGTTTAATCTGTTGAAAATAACGAACAAGACGTCATCACAGGATATGGAAAATGTATGTTACATCAAAATCAAATCTTTTCCAACAGGTCAAGCCACTGTTCCCATATTTTTAGATTCCCATTTCATGAAAGCAATCCGGTACATCAAGAGAGTTTGCTTCCTTGAAGATGACCCAAGCAAGTCACAGTCTGGCGAACTTATTATCTAGAGCAGGAGATCGATATCAATGTATGCATACAGGCCTACACATAGTGCACACAATTTTGACATATCAATACACACACAATCTGTATCACCATATTACTGAACAGGGTTCATTGTGTAAGCTCATTGTACACTTGCATGGCATACTAAGCAAATGAGACACCTGAGTGAACAACTTCTCTTCACAGCGAAATGCAACAATAAAGAGACAAAATCGAAGAAGACAGATCAATTAGGTAATCACTACGTGGCAACAATACACACCTAACTGGTAGCCCCAGTTCTTGGAGAAGGGATGAATCTTAATTCTATCCATATTGTCTTCAGGACAGAGCACTTGGATTATCTCCTGAGTAAGATCCACTAGGCAGCCATTGACAATTTGGCGTATTTACCAAAACAGAATCCAAAGATAACAGTTGGCCGCTAAATTATTTGCAGTCAATGTACAGTGCAACCACACATCAGAGTGCAAACACACCGAAAGCCTCATACGGGGGATTTTTATGACGGCAAGTTAAATATTAACACAACACAGTCATATCTCGTGCTGGAGAACAGAACGTCATTGAAAAGTAATTAAAAATGTGGTTCACGAATCTCGTTAACATGTTTGTTTTGTGGCCAGCCCACAGCAATAATTGGACCACTTTTCATCATCAATGTTTGAATTTCTAGTACTTTAGGTGTACATAACAGTATATCATTTGAATACCAAGTAGCTTGCACTGTGCACAACAGCCCACAACTACCGTAAATTTTAGAAACTGCTCCATGAGAACATCTACGCTACATATCAGTCAACAAGGCTGTTAGGAGAAATATGATGATTTATGTTTAGATTAATCTGATGGAATAATTAGGGAGATCTTCTTTGGTCCATATCCCAACTTTTCACCAAAACAACCCCCCCCCCCCAACATCTAAAACCAAGAAACAAATGATCAAAGGCTTCACTTTCAATATAATGCTGCTACAAAAACACCACAAACAATAGCATTTACCCTCATTCCCAGAATAAGGACATTGCACATGGTTCAGTTCCAAACAAACAGTGTAAGCCAGCATTCAAAGAGTTAATTGCTAGTCTAAATTCTTGGAAGTGCATCGGTCAAGACGATGATAACGGATTATGTGTCGTCCATTGTGCTGGACAAAGACCATCAACCCCCTAATTAAAAAAGTGAATACATTTCCGCACCCGGCTTCATAAAATATGAATGAACCAATTACGTGAAAATATTGAATAACTTAAAACCGCTCTCTTTTGCGGCAATTTTTTTCTCCTAGTCTTTCATTCTCTCCTCATGAATTATGCAATTAGATTCCAGGGATGTGAGTCATTATGTCAATACCATTGCCCTCATCAGCGGACAATAGAGAATATTGATCTGCGTCTGGGCGATCGCCCCGGCGTTCGGTGTCAGCCGTAGTAGGGGCGATTTGACATCCATCAATGAAAACTCCCGTTTGGGGGCAAATTATTGTTCGTTGGTTGATACACGTGTGAGCGCACAAAGAAAGTGTGCAATGCTGGCCACATGTGATTGGCTTTGAACTGTGAGAATTTTAAACATGCATACAGTATACACAATTATGCATGGTAGTGATGGTACCTATGCCAAAGTATTCATCTCATTTATGTTCAGTCATGAGAAACGAACAAATCTGAATGTTACATGTCAGGTAACACATTACCCGATACAAGTCAAACAAAAACAACACTACTACTACCGGTACTACTACTACTACTAATAATAATAATAACAACAATAATAATAACATTGATAATAATAATGATAAATTAGAACAATTAATTACTTATTCTACTTCCACTACTACTAGTATTAGTCTACTACTGCTGCTACTACTACTACAAATTATTATCACAAAATGCTGATAACACTTGTATCAAATATTGTGGACAATATGCTTGTAAACAGTGATATTTGGTTACTTTAGCAATAGTTTAAATTGATTATCATCATCATTACCATGACATTGTGTCAGATAATGATTAATGGTAATTCATAATTTCATAACAAATGTATTTAAAATACCAAACAATGAAAAGTTTTTTTCTTCCTTGAAAAATCTTCCAGCAAAAGCAAAAATATTACCGGTATCAAATAAGGTCAAACAAGACCAATGTAGTCAACACCATAGATGCTTAATTTTATTATTATTTTTTTTTTGGGGGGGGGAGGGGTGAGGGAGGATACTTTTAAATGAAACAAATTCCAAATATTTTACCTGGTAAATTTTTCCTCTCTCCAATTGCATTTGGACAATCACTTTCATGTCAACAGAAACACAAACCTTTACACAATGACAGTGCATTTATGCAACTACAGGAATTTGTGATAAAAGGGATAAATACTGAAAGTAAACAAGTGGGTGGCATGAACACAAAAATAGAACTCACAGTTGTCCACTGGAAGGGGCCCATCACCCTCCAAAATTTTCTTTCTCTTACTCTAAACTACCTGTCTATTTTTACTCCACTTCAGCTTGTGAGCGCATTCAATGTACCTAAATATATACCTGTACTTCACAATCAAATACATCGGATTTGAGAAATAAAAGTTGATTCCGGTCTACTTACCTGCAAATTAATAATTCGCTACCTGGAGGATGAAATTTTCACAGGTGATTTTACACAGTCGATGTGTTTAACTGGGTATTCCAGATGATAATTGCCGTAAATAAGGCATAACAGAAGGTCTAATTCCAATGAAATAAGTCAATGTTTAACTGGTTATTCCACACGATAATTGCCATAAATGAGACATAACAGGAGGTCTACAGTGTATTTCCATTGAAATATGCATCAATAAATCCAGTTTATGGTAAACTGCGTGAATTCACATCACTAAATCATGTTCCCAGAATAATTATTGCAATTCAAGTAAGAATCCGTCACTCCATACACATTTCAGATGAACGAAAGATCCAAATGTGTGGCCTTGTGCTAGAAATAGTCTCTGAATGATGGAGCAGTGAGCTCACACTCACACAGGGCTATGAAAGGCACGGACAAATTGTAGCAAATAAGGATGCAAGGCACACACCACGTGCACGTCCTGCAGAATGCCGACAAGCTCTCGAAGCAGCTATTTTCCTCCTCCTTACTCCACAGAGCGCACAAGAGGAAAAAGAGACGACGCTCGCGAATCACCAAGTGGAAAGGGAGACGGGGTATTGACAATGTTGTGGGAAGCCTATTGCAGCCACCCGTCACAATAGCCGTATTCTTTGGGCGCGAGAGAGGTAGAAGCCACACCTGTATGGCAGGCCTTTAATAAGCGGGTATTGACCTAAATACACCCCTTGCGCACCAGTATGTTTGCCTCAGATTTTCTTAAGACACTGGAAAGACTCCCTTCAAGACGCTTTTGTTGCATGAACTCATCCAGTGTTGACTTGCCCACGGAATGTTGAAGACGGCGGCTGTGTCTGGAGTATTATCTTGCACCGAAGAATGCCACTTTAACGTGATTATTGATTGTCATAACACCAGCTATGTTTACAAACATCCATCTAACTGCCCCTTTCAGTCGCTAATTAATTTGCCCAAAGTTTGACCACTGCATAAATACCGTGGGTATTTTAGATGCCATTCCATCAATGTTGCGGCAAATTATTGTAAGTGCCATACCATCTCCTCCCCCCCCACCCCCCCCCCCCCCCCCCCCCCCCCCCCCCCCCACAAAAAAAATATATACATGTATATATACTACTGCCAACATATATTCCAGAGTGCACACATGCACAAACATGTAATCCACAATAAATTTGTGCAACTACATGTAGACACTGGTTTTGTTTACTCAAACCAAAATAAAATTTTGGAGTAGTAAACAATCTCTCCCACTCAATTATGGGATATTGACTAGCATTAACACCAGAACCAATGCATATTTTACAGTTTTCTCAAACAATATTAAAATATGGATGACTGCACAACAAGCTTATAAGCCCAATCAAGTACTGCAACAACATTTAAGTCTGTGTCTGGGTCCAAGTCCTTGCAAAAGTACTAGGTACTCGAGATCTGCTTGAGACCTACAGAATTGTAATGTGTTCATGTAGTTCTATATACATATCAATTATGCATGTAATTCCAACTGCAAGACATGAAGGGATATGAGCAGATATAACATCCTTTGCAATTGGGCAACAACATACCTGTAAACATGTAAAAGTGATACACAGTAAATTTAATAACATGCATTACACTTGTTCATTACAAATTGGAATAAATCATGAAAATGTCAGGGTATGCTGTAACAGGTGCTTCTCATTTGCTCCCCATTCGTCAGTATGGAACCAGAATGGTGCTAATACTGTACAAAGCATATAGCAATATACACTGTAGCACCCTTGTGGTTCTATACCAACAATATAAAGCCTTCAGTTTTACATTACTGTATCTCTATTCTAGTAGTACTCTCAATGAATGTGCAGGGGATAAGCAGAGGGTAGTGTTGTAGGTGTGAAAAGATATCACCCGTCCCCTACCCCCAGGCTACCTATGTTCAGTCACTCACTCTCTTTCATTAAATCAATTAAGTTGTTAAGTGAATACCTAGCCAAGTTATTTATGTCTGGTACCTCCATGACAACATGGCTATCTACTGCGATCCAGGCAAAAGTGCAGGACTCTTTACTAAATTCCAGTCAGCATTCTTCGGTTGGTAACTGAAACTATTTACCAAAATCGTTTATTTAAATACTAAACAAGGTATCTCACTTCTAAATGTTTTGCCAGTTCTCATGGGAATTTCACACACATTTGTGTCTAAATACAATTTAGTCTCAGAGCTGGAGTGGCAAAGAAAAACGATTTTTGTCTCCAGGATTATCCTCTCATCTTTTCAAAGACCATTTACCAACAAGACAGCTCTCTGTTTCGGAACAAGAATGGAAAAAAAAAATCTTTACCTCCACTAAAACCCACTTAAGAAGATTACAATGCTCTGAATAGCATTTGCTAGCAGGCTATTTACAGCGAAACTTCAGATCACAAAACGTGTGTTGTTGGCGATAAACTACAGCAAGTTACATAGTCATGGGGCAGTTGTTGAAATCAACCCATCATTGTATTAACACAATAATTACATCTTTGTATGGAGACATTTTAGTGATACAGACAAGAAAAGTGTAACTGCGCAATAAATGTGATTAGCCTAATGACTATTTGTTATTGAGTGCTAGGATTTGTATGGGTGGGTGATGAAGGGGATTGCATTTATAACAGGCTTTGTATAATTGAAAAACAAAATAAGAAGATTACACTGGTATTATAGTACTCATCATAACAAGATTAAAGGAAATGAATCCAATGATCACAACCAGCTGTGAAATAATCTGCCATTTTCACTATATTACTTGCCAAATACGTGTATGTATGTTAACATGCTTCTAAAATGTGGAATTTTACATAAAATTTAGGCTTAGGCCTATATCCTTGATTTGCTCGCCTTTCCATTTTTCTCAGATACATAAACATAAATGTTAAAAATTAGTGATTTATATCATGTATGTCTTTTTATACACTTATGAATCAGTTTGAAGCTTAGTCTTGGTTCCAGACCCTGTGACTTTTTCTCCCTAGCAGGCACCATGCAACGGCAGAAGAAATGTACCTCAGAAAACTAGTCTTAGTTCAAGGCAGTTAACTAATGATAGTAGGCCTAATTTCTGTAGGAAATAGGATAAGTTCTTGCATCTGGAAGCCAGTCTATTTGAAACTGCACAATTTACCCAAGTTATGCAAACAATGGTACTGGTTAGTCTCGGTTCCAGACCATGTAACTTTTTCCATCCCCAGGGAACTAGTACTCTCCCTCTCCAACTTTTTTTACCTTCACTCTGCCTAGTCCATAATCTACCTCAGAGAACTAGTCTTAGTTCAAGACAGTTAAAGGGAGAAGGCACCAGCAACTAACAGGCATAAGTTAAGAAATAAAGAGTATTGTGAGAATTATGGTATATGGTGATAAATACAGCCTAAATAAGGGCTATTGTGTGACACTCACACTTAGCACGGCCCTATAAATTAGTTAATATGTGTTTATTTTATGTCTTTGCAAGCCTTGTCTTAAGATAAACTTGCAGAAACAGTCATAGGGGGGAGGAGCTTATCGATTCAAACAGTGCATACATTACAGCGGCGTGACTAATGTCACGTCGGGTGGCATGCATCGGTCATGCTTGGTCAGTTTCAGCAATGTGTACGTGCGATCTGATTGGTTGGCAAGAACTCAAATGTTTTCTTAACTTATGCCGGTTAGTTGCCGGTGCCTTCTCCCTTTAACTGATGATAGAAGGCCTAATTTCTCTAGGAAATAGGTTAAGTTCTTGCATCTGGAAGCCAGACTAGGTACTGGTACTCTAGATTCCAGATGTCACCTGAAGAGTCTTCTCGTAACATAGGCTGCTCACTGCTTGTTCAAATGGTGGTGTGAGTTCCTGATCTGGTGAGACTTTATAACATGATACCTGAATCACATCTGGCAGTCAGACTAGTTTAATGGCTGTGTGAGTTCAAATTATAAGAGTTTTGTAATGACCCATTCAGAAATTTGAAATCACATTTCTCTCCTTGCTTAAAAACTGACTGATCAGCAACACGGTTTTATGCAAGGTGAATATCTATGTGAATCTTCATATTATGATTGATTTCAGCTAAATTGCTTAATGAGCTCTGGGGTCTGCAAACCAAGAAAACAATCTTTAAATAGGATCAGGCTATTTTGAAACAAGAAGCTCTCAAGTTACATTGTCATTAGTTCTTCCAACATGATAGATCCTCTGTGCCAGTTAACACATAACTCACTTTACCTTAATTCTATTTTTTTTTATTACTCCACATTTAACCCATATCCGTATAATTTAGTTTATGATATGAGCGATATTAGTTAGCTCTTCTTCTCGATAAGCTCTTTTTAGGGCATGGAAATCAAAAACACGATCTTTAAATAGGACCGAGCTATATTGAAACAAGAAGTTCTCAAGTTACATTGTTATGAGTTCTTCCAACATGATAGATCCTCTGTGGCAGTTAACATACACTTTAACCTCAATTCTAATTTTTTTATTACTCCACACTTAACCCAAATCCGTATAACAGTATAATTTAGGCCTACGGTATATTTCCACAGGAAATATAAATTTTCACAAATTCTTTGAACTGATATATATCATACGGTAATTTCAAAAAGTCCTATGATACACACAACATCCCAGACATATTACAGTCAAGAACAAGATATTTATAATGGATATGTAACGAGACCTGAAATATACACCGGTAACTTGGCTCAAGGTACAGAGGATGTGGTAAAAGCAGTCAGGATCCAGTTCAAAACCATGACATTGTCAAATCGTAAATTTACCAGGTCACGATAGACACATGGATATCACTCTTGGCATATCAAGTCATTGGTTTGATATGCACAGTAGGTATTATCATGGGTACTCCTGGAAGTACATGTAAATACCAGCAATGACCGTGCAAAGTGATCCAACATTTTTGTAAAACCGATCCGATATTGGTTTACCACAATACTGCTCAGATGGTGAAAGTGACACCCCAAGTTTGGAAATATCGGAAGTGAGGCACTGTCAATATTTACGTACTATATTGTTGAGGGATATTACTAATTAGTACACTGGCACTGCGGAAGTGCCAGAAGTCCTTAAATTAGGTTTAATCAAACTAGTACATAGGCAACAGACTGAGTACTGTATGTCATCCAAAATAATACCTTGTTTATGTTGTTACTGATGTTATTGTTGTTGATGTTGTTGTTTTTTTTTGGGGGGGGCTTATTCATTATCTCACTTATCAAATATATTTGTTTATCTGTGTGTGTATGTGTATATGTGCGTGTTTGTGTGTGTGTGTGTGTGCGTGCGTGCGTGCGTGCGTGCGTGAGTGTGTGTGTGTGTGTGTGTGTGTGTGCGTGCGTGCGTGCATGCGTGTGTGAGTGTGTGTGTGTGTGTGTGTGTGTGTGTGTGTGTGTGTGTGTGTGTGTGTGTGTATGTGCATGTGTGTACATGTGCACGTGTATACGTGTACGTGTATGTTACGTGTTTGTCTGCGTGTGTGTTGCCTTTTAATGTCAATAAGAAATGCAGGCATAAAGAAAGAAGCAGAGTCTATCAAAGGACTCAGCTACAATTGTTCACTCACCTTTTTAAATTTAAAACTAACTAAAGTGAAACAAAATTGGAAATGATACCTACCGGTAAATAAAAATTTCTTCTCCTCACTTTGAAAATATCTAAAACATGTTAGTGGTTGACATTACTCAAATTTTCAAAACACTGGTATGTGCCATATTTGTCACACAAGCCAGAAACTATCAAATTACCATAGCTACCCTGGACTAATTAAAGTCTTTCGATAAAAAAAAGGTATTTCAACAAAGTGCCTTGTTACGTTCTAGTCTCCTTAATTCTCTGCATCATTCAGCTAACGTCACTCTATAAATTTTCATAAATTTACCTGTTTATCAAGTGGTAGAGAAATTAAAGTTGTACACAGTTCTTGTCATTAAGAAGTGATCAACAATGATCACTCTCTCTCCATGCAACCTACTGCAACTTCATCCTGCGACTATTCATAGATCATGAACCACAGACACGCCAGCCACCGTTGGAGGCATCACGTCAACTTTCAAATGATATTTTTTGCCACCTGTGGGTGTCATGTGTTGCGGGTCAGCTGCAGTGCTTAAAACCAGATTAATCTACGGAGGCTTAGCGACCATTTGTTGCAATCAGTTATTCTGGTTTATTAATAGATATTTTAAGAACATACCTGTTCTTCAGTTTATACTAGAAGACAATATCCATTTACAATAATTTAACTTTGTCTTCTACCTGCCAGATGACATGTCAGTGTTTGCAACACATTTCTTTATGTCTGTTTACTACATTTTTGTGTGAATATTCCTTGCACGGTTCAACTGACAAAATTGTTTAACTTTGTGATTGCACTCAAATGAGCACCTTTGAAGATAAAACTTTGTGAAGTTGTACTGCCACTGGCAAGATATATGGATACATATTACAAATGAATTCAGAATCAGGCCAGTGCTAAATTGTAACATACTGTAGTGGGGGAAATGGGTACTGCAAAACCAGGAAATACATTTTCTTTTCACATAATGATGATTTTGAAGTATGATTTTTTTTTCAGGGCTTCAAGTTGTACATTCAAACATCTTCTTTCATGAGTTATCATTTAAACATAAGCACAGGTCAGGACAGATGAAGAACCTTTGTTTTAACTTGTATTGTATTTTTAATATAATTAATTTATTAATTGGATTAATGGATTAATTTTACTGATTGTATGTTACGTGTATTTCTTTGTCATGAATTCATTGTACATGTACAAAAGCGGAAAATAAATTCAGTTCAATTCAGATAAAGAATTGAAGGCATTAAATATAACCAGAATTGTGACATATTCTTCAGTAATACCCATACAATATAGGCCAACTATACTCAACATGCTACAGAGCAACAGTGTGATCCCTTATATGCATCATGAGCATATGAAGGTGATTGACTGTAGTGTATTGATATTTCTGTTATTGATTTCAGTTTCATTTTCATATGTCATTTTTTGAGGTTTTGCAAAGCATATTGAAAGGTAATGTACCCTGAAAGTGGTAATAACACTTGAAAGTTCTTCAAAGGCATTGTGTAATAAATCATTCATAATTACATATATTATCAACAAAACCATCTCAGTATCAAAAGTTTATGTTTAGTTTGGTAATCAAATTATCATAATTATCCAGATAATTCATATTTAACTATCAAAAGGATTCATATAAATCATCGACTCTTTTAATAACCCTTTAAGGCCCCCAGGTAAATGTTTGTGTTGTTTTTAGTGTGGGGCTGTTACTGCCTGGGACTTAGAGTGTTAAGAACACTTGAATGTCTCAGAAGTGTCAAACTAAAAGTGCAATCAGGCTATTGGCTTTTGTTCTCATATAACAATGTCTTCAATTTAAAAATATGAGCTCAATAATCCTTTGTTACAAGTGTCTCTGATAAGGTCGAGAAATAAAGCCCTGTAAATGATCATGCTTCAAAATGATAATTTGGTGCTTTCAAAAGTGAAAATATATGAGTACCTGGATATGCCATGCCTACTTTCCCCCCATAGACTGAGGAGTTATAATTAAGAGTTTACATCCTGATGTTTAATTCAGGTGTGGTATTTATTCATAGTGTCATCATAACTTATCAAAGTTTTGTGTTCTAGTGTTTTATTTGTCAATGGCTCAGATATCACAATTTAACTTTCTCTTTAATAACAGATCTGCCCTTCACAATGTCAAATAATGTCTATAATTCAGTTTTTATTGTAATCAGTTGAACCGGAACTGCCAACTTCATCATTTCCTTGAAATCAGTAATTTCATAGCAAAAAATCAGTAATTTTGCCCCATGTATTTTGAATAAAATCATTTCCTAACATACAAATTAACTGATTTGATAAAATCAGTATTTTTCATGCAACCCTCAGTATTTTTCACCACTTTCAGTAGAAATTACTGAAAATCAGTACCACTTGGCACTTCTGTGTTAACTTATATTTTAAACTTCTGCTTGTTTGTGATGTTAACCAGTAAATTTCCCTCTAGACAGTACACAGAAACCATCCACAGGAAAAGGTGTCTGCACAAGTATGTGTCATAAAATTCTTCACGGTTTTAATATGAAACAAAATGTAAAGAATAAAGCCATGAATTTGCTGGAAATTCTTAAAACATGTTTAAACGTGATAATCAAATCAAATCTTGACCAATTCAAGACAGAAACAGTTAACAATGGAACAAATATGTCATCTTTTTTTTTAATTGCAATAATTTACGGTACACGTTCTAGAGGTGTGACTCAACTTACTTCCATCTTCTTCCTGATTTTGTCTGCCTTGACTGTCATCACCCAGATTTGCAGCACCCGTCAGGCCAAATTTCTCAGCACCATCACTACCCTTCACTGACTCCTCATCCCTCTTCAACTTGTCGTCGTTATTTTGATTATCCATCGTGGGTAGCACCCGTTTATTAGCGACTCCACCTCCGACTGACCAATCAAACCTGAAAATAGGTCACCTTTCCATGAGTCTCCAGGTCTGGTCACGAATCTGTTGACGCAAATACGAGCAAATGAAAGGTAAATGTAGATTTTTTTCCGCCTATTTTCAACGTTTACATACACATGCATTATGTGTACCAGACCTGTGGAGTATTTGTTCACAAATTGAAAAACCATGTTTCTGACCAAAATTACCAAACATCTGGATTTGTGGAGTGCCAAGGTAAAGTTGTTCATGCATGTGAAGCTATTGTTGTTGTTGTTCTTTCCTGCATCACTGGGGTTAGAGGTTAAATTGAATTCAGATCACACAACCCATGCCTTAGTAATATCATTCATGTACATTATAACTCGGTCTAACTCAATTATCAACATATCAAATACATGTATTTGATTCCACACACTCTTTCCTTGTGATAATACCATTTACTGTATTGCGGAAATAATTTCAGCCAAATTATCGTTAATGTCGAGTGACAAATGTGGAAACAGATTTTCACCTGGCCTATATATACTGAGAGGCCAGTGTCAACACTTCCCAGCCTGGCACCAGTCTTGAAGTCACCCTAATACCCACATATACACTGACCTGCTTGACTTGAGAATCCTAGAAGTGAATAAATTGCACTTCACCTGAACCAGAAAATGTTTTTAATGAATGTCTCTACTTGTATAGGTAACTCCACAGTCCTCTGCACAGGTAAAACATGGATGGATACACACCTTTGTCTAGCTTTCCACCGTGATAATAATAATCATGGATCACAATTTATTATCTGGTCGATCACAGAAGTCTAAAATTGTCCTGTGACTCATATCGATAATGGCATTTGAGGTCCATGCAGGTATTCCTCCTCCCATGTATGGAGCTTTTTTCACTGTCGATGATTCAACGCTATACGGCCCCTCTAAGCGACCCAAAACAAAGAAATTATGACAAAAGAATGTCTCTTCTGATGTTCTTCAAGAAATCCAGGAAACACACCCCTTGCTCATACATGTAAAATATCCACATATCTTTGCTATTACGATGAATCTGACTCAGAAAATGTTCCATCCCTGTGGATGACATAGTAAAGAATGGGTGAACATGGGAGTCTTAACTGTCAACGCCTACACGTACCAAAGCATACGGCTGTCTTTATATGATCATCATCCACCCGTGAAAAGATTTATGATCTACAATACCACAGCAGCACTGATCACGATCTCATATTCTTAGACTTTTCGATAAACCTTGGACTAAATATTACTGTAAAAACATAAATCAAGTACATTTATTTTATCCCTTTGAACTGGGTAGCCCTAAAAATTGAATTTTAGTTTATTTTGCTACCGTGGTTTGAAAATATATCTTTACGGCTTAAGTCAGGAGGCTTTGAACTCACATCACACATCTAAATACAAAGTCATGGCTCATGAAACTTAGCTCAGTCTTAGCAGTAGACTAAGCTGGTATAGGTCAGTCGGGTTTACAAGGCAGGTAAACCTGGTCGGTTTATATTTCCACACCAACGATATTATATTTTTAGACTGCCTGCGACCAGCCGTACCCCAAGAAAAGGGGTAGAACGGAAATCTTGGCAGTTGTCGGGCCTACCTCTGGGTAAACAAGCTACCGACATACAGTATACTGCATGCTTGTGCTATAGAAGAGAGATGAAATGAGCAGGGCCACTGCTAAGTGATGTAGCAGGTCTCTCATTCACAGCAAGTTCCATCTGGAGAGCAGTGCCAAGATAATTTCTACGGATCTATTTATACGATTACCAGATTACAATGATTCATTAAAGAGAACTGTACTCGGTTACTTCTCGATGACTAAATGTGACAATAAACTCAATATTTTAGTGGTTCCATATCAAATATGAGTTGTGAATGATAGGATAGCCTGAATTCACAATGATTTGATTACCTTTTGACTCCTAGTCTAAAGGGACTTTCATCGTTATAACAGCAGCAGGTAATAATTATGAGTACATGATGTGTCACTGTGAAACTTAAGATCTGGGAGATACAGAGCTATTTGCATTCAACTAAAAACATACCATTGCACTCAACTGCTCAAACAAGTTAACATGAAAATCAATGTTTCTGTTTATTAAAGTTTCTGTTGTGGATGATATTATCAACACCATGCAAGAGGTCATGTGATATGACCCTGTAAGTTCGCCTAAAGCCTTTTCCACAAACCTTCTAAGAAGTGATATGAAATCATAAAAGGGGGAAATAGGTTATTAATGGCAAGGATGGAAATGGAAGTGGACAAAAAGGGAAAGGGGGCAAGGTAGAGGAAAGGAGAAAGGGAGGGAAGTGGAAAGGGAGGAAAAGGGAAGAGAGGAAGGGGAGGGGGAGATGATCATAAAGGATAAGTAGGGGAGGGGGAAAGGACAGAATGACAGGGGAAAAGAATGACAGGG
Organism: Eucidaris tribuloides; assembly: GCA_001188425.1. NCBI lineage: Eukaryota > Metazoa > Echinodermata > Echinoidea > Cidaroida > Cidaridae > Eucidaris > Eucidaris tribuloides. Next base: position 4,674 of record JZLH01S0109383.1, on the reverse strand, counting down.
AAAAACAATGACGGAAAGGAAGGCAATGGACACATTTGGAGAAATTATGGTAGCACAGTGGATGGACAAGAAAGTGAACAGTGTTAAAGGTTAGTGACATGATTGGGAACACTTGAAAATGTTTCAAGAACAAAATGAGTTGAAATATATACCAACTATACACTAGGTGGAGTGGATATCCCACCTGGGAGGATTTGTCTCTAATTTGTTTACTTAAGGAGAATCAAGCATGAACATACAAGTATTTAAATTTTATCAGGGAACGATAAAAATAGGACCCATAGAGAGCCACACAGGAGGTTTCCCTGCTACGAGGGATATTGACATTATTTATTTTAGATTGAGTAACATTTGACTACAAGATTTTCACAGGAGAATCTTTGCATAGTTTACTTGATTCTAGAGTAGTTTCAGCCTAAGTTGAGGACTACCCCCAATCATGTCATTTACCTTTAACTCGTTGAAGATGATGGACAAAGTATCTTGTTGTGGGGTCTAGGGGAAATGCAAGTTATAGCAAAATCAAAGTGTTTTAAAGATTGTGCCAGGGATTTGCAAGTCCATTACTTCCCTTCATTAAGTTCATTATCAATACCAAACGGTAGTTTAGTACTTACAAATCGTGTGTTGAAAGTTTGAGATCCATGCGTCATGAATTTGTTGTTTTATAAGAAAAACTAATAACGACATGTTACCAGAATGCCATTCTTTCCGTGAGTTTAAATTTTGCTCAAATTGCGAATCGCGGTTATGTTAACCGTCGTAAGATCAGCGGAGCGCACTGATTGGTTAAACGGCTAACCTCCGCGCGACCTTCGGCTAACGGCTGATCGGACAATTTTGGAACGGCACGTGCACGTTTGACGTCGCGGATTGTTTGAAAAGGCTTCTGAGTCATTTGAAAAAGGATGAAATTTAACCGTCCAGATTTTCACCAAAGCTCAATATTTTACCCCAAGTCTCTATGAGAGGTGTTTATTTATATCAATCTTCACATTGAATATGATTTCAGCTGATTTCATTCATTTAGATATTTTATTTTACGTGCAAATGAATAACCCAATCTTTAACCCTCAGAACTGTATTGAATACATCTTAACCCATTGGAGATGGTTTGATATAACACGCATTCTCCATACACCCCAGCCCAAGATATCTTGTTCTCAGTCTCCAACGGGTTAAAATCTGTGGATACACACGATACATGTGTGGTACATCAGTCACACATATGAATGAAAGGAAGACAATAAGGATGTAGGAATGACAAGGGGGAAGTGAATGACCCGGCAAGCTTTAGCCAGCGAGGCGTCCGGCGTCCAATGGACGCCCTTTTCCTCCAGAAGACGCCCAGAAATTTGAAAGACGCCCTGCATGTAAATGTTTCAAAAAGACGCCCTCATTATTCTTTATAGACGCCTATATTTTCCAAGAAGATGACATTTAAACATCTCTATCATGCCATAAAAAATAAATGAACTTATTGTTATTCCGGACCCATTTTGTATACACATTTGCGGCCGCGGTGTACTTCAAGATCCACGCGTTCGAATTTCATAATTGCACTAACTAGCGATATACGTACTACTGCACTATGCACTGTATGTATGCCCACGCATGGTATTTACCGACACTATTGTATTACCGACGCGCTTCTACGGCGGGACTACGCGTATCGAATGTGCGAGTCGAGTGGGTGATACAAGAAATGTATTGACGCATTCGTAAAACACAAAAAAACTTAGAAAATTACACATCTATGACAATACATTCCTTTTCATGAAATATCAATATTTTCTAATGCCGTGCAAAGTGAATGGCTTTCAAGCTGTTTTTGAATGTCATTTTGCTATTTGTTTTACGTGTATTTTCTTTCGCGCAACTTTGCGTTTTGCCATAGACAATAACTACGGTGTCCGGCAATACAGGTCGATTCAGCGCCGCGAAATAAAGAAAATTTTTGAAGGGTTAGTTCAACTGCCGATTCGTCAGATATACAATGTGACTTTCTCCTTTTTGTTGAAATATTAATATAGACATTTGAATGAATTAAAAAATATGATTTTCAAGAAAATCAATCAAGTTTATGTGTGAATCTGCATCCAAATAAAAAGTGTCGCGGTAATACGATACACCCGACATACTACTCTGCAAGCTGGCTGTAGACCCGCGCAGGCTAATTGATCTTTAAAATATCGCGTTCTAAAAACATGAATGAACGATTTGCATCGCCCACATTGCATTACGTGCAGTATACCAGCGCGCGATCTCGCCACTACATGTACAGAACATGAAAACGGTCAGTCTTGCTGCCGAGCCTGAGCTTTGTTTTGGTCGAGAGACTTGCGCCAGGTGTAAACTCCACCCGACATACGTGCCGACAACTGTGGAATTTGATTAATGGATACGCGAATTTCGTGTCTCAGTACACTTCTATTTTTATCGATTTATTGGAATTTATTAATAAAGTTTGTCATTTCTTGCCCAATTCTTCATTAACGGACGTCGCATCATGGTTCCATCCCCCAGTTCCATCCATGGCAAAGCTGTCCGCTGTCTTTCCCGCACAATCGCGCTACATTCTCCCCGACTCGGTCACGATGCCTGACCCCGCCATGCCCCGCGCGATGCTTGCAAGCAAGCTACCCGCCCCCAGTGCAGGCTCCATGGTTCCGGGTTCGATCCACCAGGGAGTCGAGGGTCCAGTATTTCCTGCACACCTAGTCCGAGAAATCTGACCCCAAAATAGGTCATTTTCGAAAAATTTTGACATTATATTGGTCGTCTATTAACAATGTCAAAAATAGTCGAAAATGACTGTTGTGGGGTCAGATTTATCGGAACACAACATGGCGTGACACTTATCAAATTGGTCAATACCTTTTTTTAAAATTATTCTTTCATTTTTTCACTCAATTGAATTACCGAATTTGCCGGTGCATTAAAAAAAAATCACCGGATATTTTTTCTTGTTAGCGGGGTCATGATATCATTCATTACAATCACTTTGTCAGGATTACTCTCCCGAATTTTCACTTTCTTAATTGCTCAAGGTACTAGTATACGATCTCACCGTCTTCTTTCTGTTTCCGTTTCAGTTTTCAAAAGCAGCACAAGGAGAAATTCATAGCAAGCCGAATCGGCCGAGTCAGCTCGCCACACCAATGTGAAAATGATGCAGACAGAGAAATGCAGGATCTAAAACTGGGACGATATTATACTCCAAATAAAACATGTCTCGCTTGCCTTCTTTTTGTCAAGAGAATGTGTGCTTGTGTGTGATTTTGACTATTTAGTTTTCAAAGTAAAGTGGTTAATTGCTTGCCGCCTTCTTTTTAAGAGTAGGCTATGTGTGATGATTTTGTACTTAAAATGATTTTGTTTGTCCTCTTTTTTTTGTTAAGACAATGTATGTTCGTGATGTAGCCTACATGTATTTATGATGTATTCATAATTGAGCTATCATTGATAATTTCTTTCTTGAAATCGTACAAGGACCGTTTTTATTGTCTATAACAGCATGGAGGTAGAAATAGAACAGGAAATCATGGACAGCTAATACGGAACAAAAGGTAACAAAGACTGCGGCCAGATTGGACACGCTATATGCAGACCTGTGCGTATAATTCTTGTCGGCATAGGTAGTTCTATCGGGCCACATGCATAAACGAGGCAAATCGGTGTACTTACTTTGAGGTACGGTAATGAACTTCCACCTTCCACTTGACTTTATTTCCATTCCCCATTCCTCAGTAGTGTTGGTGATGCCAATGAAACTTACCTTTCCCTCACTGATGATCTGAATAAATGCAAAATAATTTCACTAGGCCTACGTGCCATGGGAACGCTGTTTTTTTTTTGGGGGGGGGGTTGGTTTGTATGTTTTAAATCACGCATTACCCATTTCAAGAATTCACTTCCAACACAATTAAATGTGACGGATAAGACGACAATATAAACCAGAATCAATAAGATTTTGTCATGGATAGGATAACTTTATCATAATTATTGTCCAATTACTATTACCCAAGTTATTCTCAATTAAACGTTAAGAATAAAATCACACACTGTCTCCACTCCCAATACCATTGTCTGACACATTACAATAGCCCTAGCAAAGGACAAAACACAAAATTTGATGTCCCACGACTAATCATTTCCTCGCCGGTTCCTCAGGCACATTCAATCATCACACAAAACAACGAAACAAAAACTGACAGTTTTCTGTTAACAGTTGAATGCCATGTGTTTGATTTATGATTGATGGCCTATGCGATGAACGTATGATGTGAGATTTGTAAATTATGCATTTGTCTAATCCAAACATTGTATTTTCGTCAGATATCTTTAGGAAGTATAGTAGGCCCCCTATATTTATTCTCTCTCTTCTTTACGTTCTTCTCCTTGTTCTTGGCTTGTTCAATTCTCATTCTGCAGTCCAGAGAGGAGGAAAAAAGGGAAGAAAATAAGGATCAACAAAGTCAACAAACAGTACATCTCACTATTACCCAGATAAAAATATTATAGTTAGTCTGCACATCTCGGCTATATGAGGTCTAGAATGTAAAAAATAAAGTGAACGGTTAAGTTCAAATCTGTTTACGTACAAGATATTTTAGTCTAATTCTTTTGGACCAAGGATTTTTAGTTTGGGAAATTATTGCACACAAATCTTTC
>JZLH01S0109373.1:39334-50420 GCA_001188425.1 Eucidaris tribuloides | reverse complement strand
TGCCCTGATTACAAGTGAAGAGAATGAAGTTTACCTGCCAGAATCTCATCATTCTTCATCCATATGTATTCCACCTGCCTGGGGTTAGCGTCAACCACACACCGACAGATGATAGTAGTCTCCTCCCGCACCTCAGCTGGGATGGTTTCCACGGCAACCACTGGTGGATCTTTACATTGGAAATAATATGGAACAAAGTCAGAAGTGAAAGTTCAGTGGTCCAAAAAGTGGTTGATAAAAAAAAAACTTTGGACAAATGCAAAGCAGTATAAACACGATCTACAAAATTGCCAGGATACATACATTATACATTAACAAGTAAATCACTTATTTTACTCATGTTTGTACAATAATTCATACAACAAATTAGCACTACATCTGCACAAACATGTACAGTAGGTCAATATTATCAGTGTACAATTTCTGAATGTCTGTTCAATTATGATCAATATCACACCTTATTCTTGCTGAAAAAAAGGGACATGAGGTCCATTCACTGCAAGTGTACAATAATAAGCAAACACCCTGATGTCACATGAATTGTGGTCGGAGTTACAGTAGTATGCAAGCCATTTGTGGGTGAGGTGTTCTTTGTTTGGGGGGGGGGGAGGGAGGAAGATGGTATGGTACCCAAGTTGACAATCAAAGCAAAGATGAGGTGGATTTTGATCATTCTTGATGTGATATGTTCACATCTTCATAAGATGAAAACAGATATTCTATGCTACTAGGAAAGAATACTTCTTGAAAGAAGACTACTCAGAATATTTGCTGTTTTGTCCTAGACTTTAAAATCCTAAACCAAGTCCTGGCTGTCTAGATACAGGCACTCAGTCAGGATGTAGTTTGTAGTACAATCATTACCTTAGGCCAGCTCTGTTCCAGTATGGTAAATACTGTATGTTCAGCAGGAGTACTCTCATGATCTGATGCCCAAAATAGTCTTTCTTACATACATGTACTTTTACACTTCAATGAGAATATCTGCAGGTTGATGTGTTGGTTGCAATCGACTACTTGATATTATTCTTTGACTCGGAAAAAGAATGCGGCAACAGACTTTGAACATGTACTGTAAGGTACACTAGAATCATGTGTATGATTGTTGTATGAATTGCTTTTAGGCAATGCCACAAGTACATGATGGGTGTTGGCAATGTCATGCTGTTGTACAAGTAGTTCAACAAATCTTAGCCAAGAATTAGTGAACTCTATAGATCTAGTAGATTTGTTTTCTAGTTTATAAGGACCTTTTTTTTTGGGGTGTTCAAAATTTGGGATACACCCTATGATTTGGGGAATTTTCGCTCATTCATTTGATGACCTCATTTTGGGGTGTACAAATCACAAACACAATAGCATTGACATCAGCCAGCATAACCTGGTGGTAACACTGCTTTACAATAGAAATTAGAAGTGATGATGTCACACTGGTTCAAAAATATGTGGGGACAATAGCAAAACCACAACTCAGTACAACTACAGCTCTCCTATTGGTAAACAACCAGCTGTGACATACTGTACCTGGTTCTGCTATATCCACACATATTTCTGAAACCAAAATGACATCACTCTTTGGTACTCTAACCTAGAGCAAATATTCTCTTTAGATTAGCCTTGACATCAAGATACCATCAACACCTTGATGAGAATTCCATACCCTGCCTAGAGTGGATATACCTTGACATTGTTTAACTGACTGGATCCCGACTACGCCTAATGGCAATCACAGGTAACAGCTCCACCATGAGTCACGATAATGACAACAACAGAAGCGATAACAATGCTAGTGTATATAGAGAACATAACGGTCAACAGGTGGGAGTGAGTATGACTCTGACTTCAAATTTTTGTGATGCATTTTCATTGGTGGAGATCTCAACAAAACATTCTCCATATTCTTTTTCATCCCACAACATAATGCAAATTCTGAACAGAGTCATATTATAATGAGGTACAGTATTTCAAACGAAGTACTGATAGCTGGTGTCATATTTTGATTTGAGGTATTTTTGTGTTTATCTTTCTGTTATTATTCTTTTCTTACATTTGAGACTAATATTTCAGTGAAGAAGGGGGGGGGGGGGTTTGGCAAATTTGTGAGTGCCAGCAGGAAGTTAACATGTACATGTAGTATTATTCCTGTGGAAGAATGTCTTGAAAATAATTCACTCAATTTATTAACTCTTTTAGTAACACAGATTAACTTTGTGTTGTTCTAAGAACATTGTATGAGGTTGTCACTGCCGGTACTAATACGGTTAAAGGGGAAATCGACCCTGACATCAAGTTGATTTTAATAAAAGCAGAAAAATGAGAGAAACCTATTAAAGGCAAATGACATCATTGAGGGTAGTCCTCAACTTGGGCTGAAACTACTCTAGAATTAAGTAAACTATGCAAGGATTCTCCTGTGAAAATCTTGTAGTCAAACGTTGTCTCATTCTAAAATAACTTATGTCAATATCCCTCGTGGCTGGCAAACCTGCTGTGTGGCTCTCTATGGGTCCTATTTTTATCGTGCCCTGATAAAATTAAAATACTAGTATGTTCATGCTTGAATCTCCTTAAAGGTATTGGCTAACATTTACCACAGTTAAAAAAATCTGAGCCACACGATTCCCCATGCTACCAGTGTCTTTGATAAGGTCGAAAAATGACGCCCTGAAAAAAATTGTATTTCAAAATGATTATTTAGTGCTTTAAAACAGTGAAAATCGGAATTTGATCAGATTCACCTGCCCATTTTCTCCCATAGACTTACTGTGTGTACACCTAGGCTATTTAAACTCGCCCCGAGTTTTAATTGTTTATTCATGCATAACTTGCCATTGGCAGTGTAACTTTTCAAACTTTTTTATTCTAGGGTGTTTATTTGTCCATATGAACACTATATGTAGTTCAGATATCAAAATTTGACAATTGTTTAAATTGAAGCTCCACAATGTAAGCCTATCACTTTAAGTAAACAAATTACAGACAAATCCTTTCAGCTGGGAGATCCACTCCAGTTAGTGTATAGTTGGTATATCATTTGGTTCTTGAGGCATTTTCAAGTATTCCCAATCATGTCACAGTCACTAACCTTTAGTGAGAGTTTGGCGAAAATCCATCGAAGAATAACAGAGTTAATGAATTTTTAATTTTTAAATTTGTGACGTCACATGCGAATATAAATTAAACAAAGTGCAATTTTCTCAGAAACTTGAAATTTATTTTACCTGTGCATTCAATACATAATCAGAAACACCATTGCATACATGCTTCTATAAAAAAAAAATCCATTCAATTATCATGTTCACCATTAAAAAATGGTAATTTACAAAATTTATATTATGCCAAATGGGGAGCCTCTTGCATCTGACGTCACAAAATTATAACTTTGAAACTTCAAAACTGTGTTATTCGTTGGTGGATTTTTGCCAAACTTTCATAAAATATGTTACTCACATTTTTCTGCTTTTATTTAAACCACTTGACATCAGGGTGGACTTTCCCTTTACATGTACTGTGTGTCCCAGAAAAAACAGAATCCCCAAACAAAGGCTTATTATGTGGAAGTATTGGGGTGTACAATTGAAAAAAATATGTTCAAACTAAAATTTGACAAATGCTCTTTCAAATGATACATTTAGCAAACTTATTTATCAATACATCTGTGAGTACCATGACTTTGAAAATTCAATGTCAAAAACAATTTGCTGCACCTAATGGCTTTGACACTATGCACATCACAAAAAGACAGAGATGGACACATCTTATGATCTCAGTCACAGTGTCAAAGCCAACAAATGTTTTTGACAGTAGATTTTCAAAGTTTTTGTACTTAATAGAGATGCATGAATAAATAAGTTTACTTAATGTATAACTTGAAAGAGAATAAGTTAAAGTTATTTTGGACATGTATTTTTAATAATACATTCCATTGCTTCCACATAATAAGCCTTTGTTTTAGGGTTCTGTTTTTTTTTCAGGAACATGTACTATACTTACGCTGTACATCAAGAATCAGACCAGCTGTAACAGGTGTGTCAGTGGCTGCGTTAATAGCCCTACACTCATACAGAATCCCATGGTCTATCAATGCTGGTGTGATGGTCAAGGTACTCTCAGCATCCCACAGCTTGCCCGACGGATCGTTGCTTGCACGTCCCGATGTGTAGACAGCACCCTCTAGCTGCGTGTCTCCACGGAACCAGGTAATGGTTGCCGCAGGATTGGCACCATTTACGATACAGGTCAGATTGACGGGGACTGATACGATGACGGACAGGGTAGGACTGCCGATTACGGAGATGGAACCTGGGGCTCCTACCAGAAAGATCAGACAGAACATAAAACAGTCAAACCTGTCTAGAAGCAGCCACCTCTCTGTAGAGCCACTGGTATATAAAGGCCACTTTTTCCCCCTTGGGTGGCCACTATAGACAGGTTTCACTGTAATGTCAATCTCACTGTGTGATGAAAGCATCCATCCCAATGTGAACATTTCATACATTCTCATTACATGTACATGTACCTGTACCTGGATCTGCAGAGGACTTTTTTTCCAGAAATATTTCATTTGGTTTCATAGCAATTCTAATTTTCAACATATAAACAAGAACTAAGCTTTAATGCAGGGCTCGACACTACTACTTGCCCGCTTGCCCGGGGCAAGTAAAATTTCATGTCAGGCAAGTAAAAACTCATAATGTTAATATTTACTTGCCCCATTGGGCAAGTGAAATTTTGATCATGAAATGAGCAAAACATGTCCAAAACTCACCAAAAAGTTTGACATTATTTTGTTCTTTGCATAACTCTTTAAATTCATAAATCACACCTTTAGCAACCCCGGAACAGAATTAAAGTGACAAACATCCTATGCTATAAAACGGCTTTATTGGTTAAAACTGGGGGGAATAATTCTTAATGTTTTTGATTATATTTTATTTTCGGGCAAGTAAATTTTTCATTTGGGCAAGTAAAAATCTGAAAGTGATAATTTCACTTACCCACAGGGCAAGTAGGAAAAAATGTTAGTGTGGAGCCCTGTTTAATACATTGATACCAAATAGCTTCTTTGCATTAAAGTAAGAAATGAAAGATGGTTTGCTTACCTTTGTTTCAAATTCATAGACAACAGCAGTGATGACATCAACCTGGTTTAGAAATATGTGGGGACAATAGTCAAACCATACCTCAGTGCAACTGCATCTCACCTATTCTATTGGTGGAAGAAACCAGCTGCAACATGCAAGCCAGGGTGGGTCCACCATTGGCCGCACATACACGTATTTCTGAACCAGATTGACGTCACACTGCAGTATATCATTCAACTACAAATTCAGAGATAAATTACGTTTCAAGACTGCAGCGATACGCTGAAATATTTTTGTAACTTATATGTACGTACTCTGAACCGTAAGCCGTGCCAGGTTTGATGTTATTCCTGGATGACCCACATGTGCTGTCACCTGACATTGGTAAACCCCGTCATCCGTTAGAATTACGTCGCTGATTTGGAGGTTGTACTCTCCCGCTGCCTTGTCACCAACCAACGAATATCGCGGCGTACCAGGGAAGCCCAGGACATTACCATCCTTGGTCCAAAAGATTTCACCTGACTTGTCATTGACGACACAAGGTAGGACGACGGATGCTGCCCCCAGGTTGACGGCAGTGTCAGATGGTTGTTGACTGAAAGACTGGACGGCCAGAACTGAAAAGAATCAAGTGAAATGTACATTATCTAATTTATTATTTATAAGCTGTACACAAGGCTGTCAACCCTCCCACTTTTGGCAGGGATCTCCAGCCACCAAGCTCATCCTCCTGCTGTCCCATCAATCTCCCGCTTCATGAAAAAAAAAACCCGCCAAATGTGTAGACGGAAAATATTAGGAACTAGAAAAGTTCGACTGCACGCAGTCGATGGGTATGCCTCCACCCTGTGCGCCCACTATGTAGAAGCTAACAACCTGATTATATCAACAGTTAGCACTCCTAACTGAAGCTATAAGTTTGACACAAAGTTCATTGACCTTTGACCCTTGACCCTGAATGTTGACTGCTGTGACTCTACCAAAATATTTGTCTTTTGGTTTTGAACTTAACCGCCAAATTACATCAACAGTGAGCACTCTTTACTGAACTTATAGGCAGAAAATAGCATTTTGGGACAAAGTTCATTGACCTTTGACACTTGACCTTGACATTTGACCCCTGTGACTCTACCAAAATATTTGTCGTTTTGAACCTAACCACCAAATACAACAACAGTGAACACTCCTTACTGAAGCAGAAAACGAGATTTTGGGACAAAGGTCATTGACCTTTGACCCTTGTCCTTGACCTTTGACCCCTGTGACTCTACCAAAATATTTGTCTTTTGGTTTTTTAATCTAACCACCAAATTGCATCAACAGTGAGCACTCCTAACTGAAGTTATAGGCCAAAAACGAAGATTTTGGGACAAAGGTCATTGACCTTTGACCTTGACCTTTGACCCCTGTGACTCTACTAAAATATTTGTCTTTTGGTTTTGAATCTAACCACCAAATTACATCAACAGCGAACACTCTTAACTGAAGTAATAGGCCGAAAACAAGATTTTGGGACAAAAGTCATTGACCTTTTACCCTTGACCTTGACCTTTGACCCCCGTGACTCTACCAAAATATTTTTTTTTGTCTTTAAACCTAACCACCAAATTATATCAACAGTGAGCACTCCTAACTGGAGTTATAGGCAGAAAATGACATTTCAGGACAAAGTTCATTGACCTTTGACCTTTGAACCTTGACGGATTTGTCCCAAAATCTTGTCAATTCATCCTTGCCTAGTGGTCTACCCTTGGTCCAAGTATCATCAAAATCCCTCCAGCGGTACTTCAGTAATCTTGTTCACAAGAAAGTGTGGACGCACGGACGTACGGACGCACGGACGTACGGACGGACAACCCGAAAACATAATGCCTATGGCTCCCTTACGGGGCGGAGGCATAACAAACAATCTGTTTGGCTGGTAAAAATGGTTTTGGTTGTCACCGGCCCCCTGCTTGTCAGAAGGTGTTTGGCTAGTAATTTGGCAGGTAAAAAAATGTGGTAGGCCAAAAATGGTTGGTCGTCGTCGTCTCCTGCCCCCCCCCCCGCCCCGCCGCCATCCACCCACCCCCTCACCCGCTTTGGTCAGATTGTTTGCTGGTAATTTTGGTCTACAGTTTGGCAGGCAAAAGTGAATCTCCCAACAAGTCATTCCCCAAAGTTGACAGCCATGGTGTACTGTAGTTAGTTTAGTAGTACACTGTATATACAGTCAACTCTGCACATAATCACCTAACTCGAAGGTCTTTACTGGGTCCCATTCCTTCATTTTCTATTGTTTTTTATAAGTCGAAGCATTTTCTTCGGTCCCAAGAAATTTGACTTAGGCAGAGTTAACTGTGTCAGTCTCTTTCAACTGATTCACTGGTTGATTTGACATGTACAGGTCTGTCTGGTTTGACTCCAGGAAGGAAGGAGTAGTGTCAGTGAACTCATTATTCCTCCACTGTCTACTGTAAAACATCATACTTTCACGACATGAAACTTTTGCAAATACTGTAGGAGCCAATGGCCATTTCACGTGCATGAAACTTTCGCGAATCACCGACCATGAAGAAAATAAAATATAGCGAAATTTGCTAGAAGCATTTGGGTATTGTTACAGTTGTATTAATAAATTATCACAACAATTTATAGAAAATATTTACTTTAATGCCTCAGAAACACCATTTTATCAAATGCACAAGTGCATTGCGACCATCGTAAGTGACAGCACACTATATCTTGTGTCAATTGACTTGTGTAGTACATGTACACAATCTTGTATTGGCATTAAAAAAGTTGTGAATACACAAGCTTTCGCGTGCATTTTACTTTCGCAAATCTCGACCCCTCATGAAATTCGCGTAAGTTAAATGCTCGCAAAAATTTCTGGTTTTACAGTAAATAGCAGATTAGGAATATTGACTAATTTCATATTACTAATTGGCTATTATTGTTGATGTTTGTTATTTGTTGTTGTTACTAAAGTAAATATGATTATTACCATCAGTAGAACAGTAGTAGTATTATTATCATTACATACATGTACCTGCCAACCCTGAAAGCCAAGAAATAGGAACAAATTATTTTAATAATTTTAAGAATGGGAACATTCCTGAATTTCCTATGATAGTATCACACAAATTTGAACAAAAATAGGAAGTGGTTAAAATTGCTCTTTTCTTTCCCCCAAAATAGGAATATTCCTATTTAATATAGTTGGCAGGTATGTCATCATTGTTATTATTATTACTGTATATTATTACTATTATTATTATCATTATTATTATTATTATCAGGGAAAAAAATAACATTTTCTATTCCGGGGTTACTTTTTGTGTTTCAGATACTCTATACTATGGTAATTTACGGGGGCTCTTTTGCAGTTTTCATGGGGCTCTTTTACCATTTCGGGTGCGAAATTGGCCTGAGCCCCCGTGTATTTTTTTTCCCCTGATGATGATGATGATTATTATTATTACAACTTTTATCATTATTATTATTATTATTATTATCATTATTACTATTACTAATATTATTGTTATTACTATCATCATCATCATCATCATTACATGTACATGTACATGTACTGTACATGTACATTACTGTAGGGTAAAAACACAATGCAGATTCTGACATTAAGGAGAAAGGAGAGAGAAAGAGGGAAGACACTTCCTAAAAGGAACAAAATAATCATGTACCTGAAAATATGCCAGCTACTGAGCAGAAAAAATGAGATATTATTGAAGGTCTGGAGAAAATCCCTCAAAGAATAACAGAGTTACATGCGAGCAGCTACCACATTTGTCATGTAATACAAATTCCATAAAGTGTCATTTTCTCAGAAAAATGAAAATGATTATAACTGTGCATTCAATATACATGTGCCATAATCAGAAACATATGTCATACAAACTATGAAAACAAACATCTTATTACATCATGAACCAATAGCATTAAAAATGGGGATTTATGGATTTTATTATTCAAACGTCTTTATTCGAATTCACAATTAATAATAAAGATACAATACATGTACATGACAGTGTACATGACAAACACATATGGGGAGCCGCTCACATGTGATGTCACAAATTAATGAAAACTTTAAAAATCCATAACTCTGTTAACTCTTTGACGGATTTTCACCAAACATTCATAGGTTTCTCTCATTTTGTCTGCTTTCATTAAAATCAACTTAACATCAGGGTGAGTTTCAAGGAGTTGGTGTACGTACATGTAGTAAATAAAGACCAATTTCGCATGGCGGCCAAAACATTGCAGTCACCCATCACCCTAAAGCCCCATTCAGATAGAAAATGGTGTAGGTGAGCCGGTTCAACTTCAGAGCGGGCTTAAAACACTCCCATCAACTCCCTTCAGATAGCACAATATTGGTGTACATGTAGCAGCTACTCGCCTCTCGATACCGTAACAGGAATTTTATATTATGTGCGCGCGATTGTCTTTTGTTTTTCGCCGCGGATGATGGTGAATTTTGCATGCATCACTGTGCAAGAAGCAGTAAGTAGAGGCGGCGTAACTCATTCAGACAAAGGTGGAGCGTATCAGCTACATCCTTTTCGCCAGCTCTTGTACACCTCTGCAGGTGTTTCAGAACGGGCTCAGAGCGGGCTCACTTAATACTCCTTTTCGCCAGCTTAAACCATTCCAACAGAAAGTGGAGGGGTAGCAGAACTGGCTCAGAGCCGGTGAATTTGGGCTATCTGAAGGGGGTTTTATGATATCCTTACCAATGAGCCAGGTGAAAGCAATTTTACCATTACAAAACAAATTGTGAATTTGAATCATGTTCCTCTCCCAGAGATGTTAATCATTATTCTTGCAAATCACGTTGCAGTTTCCTTGAGCGGCTTGACCAAGTTATACAAGCCTACTTCCAAATAAATGCATGCTAAAGACACCATGGCAACAATGCGACAATGCCGATATGTTGATCTACATGTAAATTGTGTTATTTCAAGTCGTTAAATAAAGCAAAAAATCTCAGAAACTCATTTTTAAAGTTTGAAAAAAAAAATCAGAAAAATATGAACTGTGTGCATAAAAAATTCTCAGGATCATGGCAACTTGGCAATGTTAGTTTGTTCTTCATGTATAGGAACTACTTTATTTACTTCGTACAAAATGATACTAAACTTTTAGTACTTTCTCTACACTGTTGAAATATTGTTTTCACCGGAATCATTGCTGTTCTGGACTGGACATGTTCAGACTCAGAATCTTTTGCATGAATTCTTACAGATCTCACATAATGTGTTCAGGGACAGGGCAGTGATAGCTTGTGTGCAAAGCATGAAGTTCACAATCAAAGTAAATGTCACAAGTAAGTCATTGCCACTTTTGTAATCTTCTCAATCTTCCAGTATCTCAAGTTCTTATTTCTTCAATTTCACTCAAACTTTCTCCATAATACAGTGTTTCTCCAATTTTTTTTTTTATTCAATTGTTTTGTTGTCAGAGCGAATTTTCCCGCTTCACAAGTGTGGCATGCAATTTGTGCATAGTAGCACATTATTTTCACATTTGAATGAATAATTGCTGCAGTGCAGGTAAGCACTTAAATGACAAGTTAACAATTATTCCTTTTTTTCCCCTGTAAAAGTGTGTACAGAACATGAGCCTAGAATGATTGAAATTTAGAGAGGAAAAATAATTCAATCTGAAATGTCAACACATCTGAAAACTCCGCCATAAATCAGATTTATGGGACGAAAACACAAACTTTATGGTTCATGTTTTTCCTGACATCTCCCCTCTGTTGCCATGGTGATGTGATTGATCAAGTCAGAAGGTGACCTTGAGTCTGGGGTCAACTTGAGGCTGATGGAAGGGGGGGGGGTTCCAATGGGGGTCAGGGGTGTTAACTGGAAATGACATCTGTAGCCTCAGGCCAGACCTGTAACCAGTTAAATTACACAAACAAGATGGGATTCAGGATGGAGGGATCAGGCATTATTCATGCTGTGGATCCAAAGTGATAATACATGTATTTC
>JZLH01S0109351.1:2285-14341 GCA_001188425.1 Eucidaris tribuloides | reverse complement strand
TGCACGGACAGATGGATAGGCAGACAACCCTAAAACATCAGGCATCTGGGCTCTTTTAGATGTAGAACCCCCCCCCCCCCAAAAAAAAAAAAAATCAAACAAAAACAAAACAAAAGCAAATATAACAAGAAAAATGCTTCTCACATCCATGGAATCCAGGCTGGACTTCTGTTTCTCAGACAGGCTTGACGAAGGATTAGCAGAGTCCAGTGATGGGGAGGAGGAGGCCCGTTTGCTGGCCACACCCCAGCTATCCTCAGAGTTCATCAGTTCTTCTTTTCTCTGCTGCTCCTGATTAAGTTCATCTTGCCAAGCTGGAATCTATACAAAATGGAAATGCTGGTAATGCATCTGTTTCATCTTTAGTTGTTTTGATTTAGAAAATTGATTAAATGAGTAGATCATATAGCAAATATCCCCCCTCCCAAAATGGGCCATTAAAAACAAAGTGTTCTTTTTTCCCTTGGGGAAAATTTGTGAATTACTTGAATACAATTTGATCGACCAGAAAAGGAATTTGTAAAAGAGTGATTATTCCTTTTAATTTACAGTACATAGACAGTCTCCAATCATTGTCACCCCAAAGAAGAACAAACCCAAATATAAACCAACTATACCGTAACCACTGCAACACAATCCAATTTGATAATTCTCAGCTAAACGACTACAGACCAACCCAATCCAAAGAAGTATCCCTCCAGATAAAATTATCAAACCCCTCCCCCTTACCCCACAAAAAGGTTAAATTGTCTGTAAGCTGAAAGTACATGGTCATACAGACCCTGTGTAACCATACATGTTGAAAGAGTGATTAGAACATTTAGTGAGCTTCAAATTGTTCTTAATCTGTCATCTACAGTATGTATCAATTATTAGTTTTTGCTGTATTTGTTTATAAAAGTGGATTATTATTTGTTTGTGCATACAGAGTGATATAATACATTTCAAATTTAACTGATACATGTACATCTAAAATTTGTTCATAAAAAGGGATAATTATTTGTTCTTGTGTAAATGTGACATTATTTTACATTGCAAATAAGTCTAATCATTTGTTCATAAAACTGAATGATTATTTATTCTTGTGTAAAATATATGTCACTTTGCTATTTCATGAAATAAATCTAATATTTGTTCATAAATTGGATAACTATTTGTTCTTGCGTAAAATGTGAAATTTGACATTGCAATTTCATCTAATAAGTCTGTTGTGTAAAAATAATGTAACTTATATTTCCTTTATATTTTGTAAACTCCTCAACAGTCTATGGGCTGTGAAGGAAGATGATTTAAAGTATCCATATCTGACATAAACAATTAAAATAAATGAATAAATAAAAACAATAAATTTATCAGTAGATCATTACGTAGTCTGCCTTTTACCCTGTATGCATCCTCACTGTTTTCTGTCGAGTATCGCTTCAAAGCTGGCTTTTGAGTAGAAGTCATGATTGGTTCTTCAGTCTCACTGATGTCCATTGGTTCTTCTAAATGATGTATTTGAAGACAAAAACAAAAAGAAGAATCCTTGAATAGTAAAACAAGAGCTCCAGAGGCGTTGCATTCATCTGTTTATATATCTGCTTTTGGGAGGCTGTAGGGAGATATATTAGATGGCTAGTACAGTTACGAAGATGTGATTAGTCCACAGCTCGTCACATGATACGCTTTGCTAGGATCGCAAATGTTATATTTTCACAGCTCGTTATATTTCCCAACTGGTGAAATGAATATATTTTTTGAATGTCGAGCACCTCATATCGGTTCACACGACGCCATGTGTGTGGTGTTGGCTATGCAAGAAAGCTTCACCCGTGCGACGCAAACCGCTGAAAGTGCCTTTTCCCCTTAAAAATTGACATAATAGTCAAACTGATATTTATCTTCCATATGGAAATATAGAAAAGGTAACTGTCTTTCAGATTCATACAATTTTATGGGCAGGCAGGAATGATTTGGTATCCTTTTTCAAGCATTTGTCCATGATTTTCGGCCATCGGCCGTAACTTTCAGCCAACACTATGAAGATTGCGCATTGACGTCCACTACGTGTTGTGCATCGATAGAGCAATCGGTATCGTCTGGCTACAAGCCGAGCTCGGTGACGATTTTCTTCGCCTCAACGTCGACGACCGAACCTTAAAATCACCCACTATAAACGTAATCAAGGCCATCTAATAATAACAGATATTAACTGGTAGGGGTGTAATGTAAAAACTTTGGACGCGTCAGGGAGTTATATTTTCCCTCTTGATCATATTTTCCCTTGGAAAATTTAACTCCCTGATGTCCAAAGAATGTTATATACACCCGTACCAGTCACATCTGTATAATATTGTCAATTTCCAACAAACTTGGATCCATTTCTCATTTTATGATTCCTAGCAAAATCTATTCCTGTACTAAGTACCTATATTTGAGCAACACACAGGGTCTATTTCTAGAACTGGAGAGGAACAGGGACACTGTCCTAGAGTCCCATATGGTTCAGTTACCAGATTTCAACAATTTAAGGTCTTTATTTCCTACTGACAGATCACTATGACCCTATTCACTGAGAGCAACCCTCCTTTTGTTTTGTGCACAAAATATCACTACATTTTCATTTTTTCTGAGTGTTAATGCCCAAACAAATTTACTCAAATGAAAACATATAAAATGATGTCAGTCTGAACATACATAGACTGCAAATATAAAGAAACAGTTCCTCAGAGAAAATAAATATTTCATGACATTTGGTGTACAAAACAAACAGAGAGTTGTTGGCATTACAACAATACAGTGTTGCCAATTTGTAATGATCATAACATTTTTCAAAAAAATAATAATTCTATTGATATTTGTCAGATATGCTCTCAGACTTTCACTGATGTATTTCCCTGACTTTACTGCTTTTATTCAAAGCAACTTGCTATCAGCCTAATAAGTAGTGGAGGCCTTATTAAAACTCACCATGACTTGTATTGGGACCAGTCGGAGTGCTGGGAATTATAACTGGCACTGTTCCGTAGGCTTCTGGCGTGGGCAGTATAACACTGGGCGATGCACTCGATCCTGAGGTGCTGGTTTCTTGGACCAGGCTGACACCACCAGATAGATGCAGGCTGCCAATGGTTTCTGATGGTGTACAAACCAGAACGGAAATATCTGCTGCAAGATATAAGGAAAAATGGTCTATCACAGCAGACTATGACATGATTCTGTTGAATTAATAAATTGCTTGATGAAATTAATGAGATAAACCCATTGATAGATTTCAGTTAATTTCATGAAATAATTTTGACAAGTTACCCTTGTGACATTAAAGACACTATATAACAGTGTGGAAGCCTTATTTAAAAAATTGTCAAACCTTGCTTTCTGACATATCTAGTAGTGTTTGGATGGACAAATAAACACCTTAGAACACAAAAGTTTGGACAGTTATGCTGTCACTAGTACAATATGAGCAGATTCAAATTGGCACATTAATTTCCTATCGGGCGATAGGAAATTCTGAAACACAGCAGTCTATGGGGGAAAGCTGGAATGGTCTCTCAATGATTTTTACTTTTTTAAAGCACTTACTGATCGTTTTAAACTGCAATTTTTTCAGGGCTTCATTTTTAGACCATTTCAGAGACACTGGTAGCATGGGGAATCATGCAGCTCAGATTTTTTAAACTGGAAACACTGTTATACTGTGCCTTTAAAGGTATATACCAAGTAAAAAAAAACCAGATATATTGGAGACTGCATTTTTTATTTTGCTATTTCATATGCTTTCAAAATAACAAATATCCACCGGTATTCTCTTACCCATACATGTAGATGAATGAACAGGCAACCCAAAACATCATTTTTGGTGGATGCACAAGGCCATTTGTACACAGTTACAACTCTTGACTCCAGTATAAGTGATTTTTTTACATGTACAAGTTTGCCCATGGGTCATCAGGGTTCAGTGAAAAATGCCGGTGTCGATTTTTTTATTTAGGATGTGTTCAAAATTTTCAGCTTGCGGTAAAGTACTTACCAGTATGCTATATATTCATTGAGCATTTGATATTGAAAAATTTTGCACGTTGGATGTTCATATCTTAATTGTCCACCATTCGTCCAAAACACGTCCACGCCATCCGTTGTCATAAACAATGCTCAACGCACACATACATGTAATGTCAGTTTAATGAAAGGAAATAGGCCCAGTCAAATATTAGCGTGTACAGCCAACGAGTCTCTAACATGTTCAGAAAGTTGGCTGCACATTCGCGGACGTTGTGAGTCGTTGGTACACGTTAGACATACCTTGTTTTCCAAAGGATGTTGGGGTTCGCTGAAGAACGCAGCTACCCGATTTCTTATTTTGGGCATGTTAAAAATTTTAAGCATACGACAACATGCGTATCAGTACGCTATGTATACACTGTACATTGAGTATTTGCCGTTTCAACGGAGTTCTGATAGGCTAACAAATACCCAACAAACATCAACTTTCGGGGGACGTCTGTCTGATGTTATTGACGCTCGTCTACCTTTAAAATAACTTCTGTGTACAGTTATCGTTTTTCTATTTTGATGTCACAGCCTCCTGTCATGCGCTTTCACTCGTTTCTTGGTCGCTGGATATGCGATCACCATTCGTTCCTCATTCATTGGTCATTAGTCTTTACACCATTTTGGTTGGAATTGGATCAGGCTTGAGCATGTTTGGACCAAATTTTGTGACAAAGTATGCTGGGCACAGGTTGGCTCTAAACGCTATTAAATATATGACAGGGCCTTAGTATTTACCATGCTTTTCTTTTGATGCAGGTTCTTGCACAAACAAATCTTGTGTTGGGGTTATATCCTCTTCCTCTTCCTCTTCCTCCTGTTCAATTAAAAAAATAAATGGAATGTGCATTAACTTGGGATATCACTTTGCATGATTTTTCAGACATTATATAGCACCCCTTTGAACAACAAATTTTCTCGGGTACTGAATTTGGGTGTGGAATATTTCACAATACATCTTTGAAGGTACATGTAATCTTGCTGGCTGATTGCAACAAGAAACAAATTGAAATATTTCTGATATATTTAGAAAAATGTAAACTTGTAGAATGTAAAAACAGCAAGCATAAACAAAAATACACATAAAAATTAAACATGCAAAGTAAAGAAACTAAAAAAGAAAACAATGTGTACACACACTCACTTACTCACATATTGCATTACATGTATAATCATTTTTAATTATCAAATTATTATTCTTTTTTTATTATTATTACTATTACTAGCAGTACTATTATCATCATCAAATTATCACAGGTTAGTCCCAACATTGGGTTAGTGCCTGTCTGAGGGGCCTGTTGGTATACACTGTAGATGGTGTATGATTTGCCGCCTCCGCGCCGCTAAAATCATCACGAACACTCCCCAACATTCAATTTGGTTCCCTATAAAGTCCCTGAGGGCTCCCTACAAAAAGTTAAAGGTCCACTGTCATGGGTCAACTCAACCACAGAGAGGATGACAACTAGCTCTGGAATACAGGCACATATTCTAGAGAGGGACTGTTGCAGTGCCATAGTGTAGAGATTATGGGAGGAAAACAAATATTGTATTTTTATCCACATTGTCATGTTAGTTTCCATTGCATTATGGGTGTCATTGGTGCACCCTTTTGATGATTTTAGTTAAAAGAGAGCATTTATCATCGTGGCATGACGGTGGGCCTTGCAGGTCAAGCCCTGAATACATGAACTAAAAATTGAGTTCAAACTTATGTGCAATTGTGCATACAGCAATACATTCAGATGAATGCATCTGGCAGGTTTTTAATTTTGTGACAGATAATTCAACAATATGGAGGCTTCTTTGGATATACTTTCCTGTCCCATTTGACTTTTAGAATGCATACATGCCATCATTTACTACACCTCTGGTAAGTGTGGCTTGTTGGATCAGTGGAAGTTGGACCGAATTTATTACATATTTACATGTGAGTTTGAATCCTTGGAATTTCCACCTATTCTCCATTGATTTGATGGTTACAGGGACTTACAGCCTGATAGACTGAGGGTCCCATAGATCAGCAGATAGCAGCCGCTGTTTGTGTATCTGAAATCTGTTGTTTTTCTTAACCTATTGGCTATGGGAACCGGATGTGCCCTGTGTCAACTCTATGGGAATTTCATAAACTAGGAGGCAATAGGTTAATCGCGAAAATTGATTTAGAATGAAGGTAGAAAGAGAGAACTAGTAGCTCTGACAACAATTAACACATTAACACTTTGGGTTCTGGGCTAAAAATCCAGGTGTGTTAACCAGGGACTGGATTGTTTTGGACTCACATATAACCTCTCAAAAATGTATGATTTTCTGTAAAAAATCCAAATGCTATCGAGACAAGACATTTTAACTCATTTATTTGGTTCAATGTGTCTTCATTTTATGATAAATATAAGTGGTAGGAACTTCAGTGACGTTTGTCATTTGAATTGAAAGGTATGGAATTGACTGTTTTCTCAGCGAACTGGTGCGCCATTGAGGTTGCACCGTTAGCAGCCAAAGTGTCAAACTGCTACTCAAGCTTTCAAATCTAGATTTGTGATTTTTGTCCATCAGACATGCTGTCCAGTGGAACCATTACTAAGTACATTGATTAGCTCAAGATGCTAACATGATTCCATACCATTTCAGGACAAGGTTGGACAGCTGCAGGAAGTCCCTTGTTTAGCTCTCCAACCTGTTGAAGGATCCTCTTTTTGGCTAGGTCAGCCGTCTCCACCTCAGCTGTGGCGTATCCACCGACTTGTGATTCCTCAAGCTGAGAATCCATCACCACAAAACATGGTGTGCTGCTTACTTCTGGTAGGGCTGGTTGTGAAATGGGAGGGGAATCATCTGAAGAAGACTCCATGCTATCAAGAAAATGACATGTAGACTCAAAAGAGTTATGCAAGTGATGTATCATGATGAAACATTATCTAGATGATACTGATAGATCGTTACTTAAAGTGTACCAATACCCTGAGTATAATGTTTGTTAAATAAGTAAAATACACGAAACACAACCAAAATTCACTTGCGATAGCTCCTAAAATTCAAGAAATCGGATCATAATCTTGATAATATTTTGACATTCGTGCTCTGCACGTTCAAGTTCTGCTCCGTAAGCACCGGTTTTCATGTGTGCGCATTCTAGCAATACATATCGCGATTTCCGTGTCGATCGGCCCACAACGTCACGCAATCCCACCAATCTCGGCAACTTATACGAACAAAGTTCAGGAAGATATTGCTCAGGATTATAAATCTTCCTGTCATGTCGATACCATCTTGAAATGAAGTGTTTTCTCCCGAGATGTCTTCACCCTGCGTGGCTGACTGGCTTTCGGTTCCAGTGGTGGTGATGCGGCCCACGCTGGGGCTGCACTGTAGTTACTGTACATACTGCATGCACTGCACTGTTGTAGCGGGTGATCGTACGCATCGCACCCGAACTATCATTTTAGACGAACAAGGATAAAAATATTGATAGGGCGATCGTTCGATTGATAGAATTGGGTGATTGACTAGTCTCTTTCAAGTTGTTTTTTGCTTTTATAAACTCTTTAAAATTTACATTTTAACTCTAATGAATAGAAATCGGAGTGAAATAAAATTCTAACATTTTAGAGAAGGTATGTCTTAAGTGTATTTTACATATATAACAAACATTACACTCAGGGTATTGGTACACTTTAAATGTAGACCTATTACAGTTAGACTACTGCTAGTCAAACTAATTAGTTGTTAAATGTTAATTAATTTGATGGTAAATGTTTACCATATTTTAATTTAGACTAAAAGTACATCTAACGTTAGATCTGCGTGGGTCAGTGCTCTCTTATACCACTAGATCTATTTTTAAACAAGAAATGCTTTGTTTCTAACATGATAATACATGTATGTTTCTGTGAGAATTACCTCACTCACGGGAGTGGTTGGTGGTAGCTTGACTTTGCACGTACGATTTTAATACACGGCCAATAATTGCATTTCTGAAAGAATATGACACAATTTCAGCTTTGATGAATTAACCACATGATTTCTTTAGTTCAGAGATGAACGTTCGTGCAAAACAGTGGATTCTAACATTACTCACTAGTCATTACTATCTAGTTTCTTGAATTAATAAAAATCTATCAAAAAAACGTCCATTTTGGTATAGTCGCAACTTTGTGTGAATGTTTTGTGTTAAATTCTGTTATATAGACCTCAGCATGGAACGTAGTTGTAATCTTTAATAAATTGCTTCCCAATCTACCTTTATATCTTCTGGAAGTAGAAAATATTTCCAAAATATTGTTTTATTACTTGCCTCCATCAATGGCGACATCAAACAAGTGGCTTGTATTTGTCACGGCATGTGTTATGTCAATGCAACTGGGTGTGGGACTGTGCGACACGCACGCTGTGTAAACCCTACGGCAAAATTGTTTGGTGCGCATTAACACGTAAAGAATAGCCATTGGGCAATTGATCCATCACGATCGGGCCCATTCATAATACATGTAAAACCAGACATTCACCGAAGTTGGTTTTATCACCAGTTTTGCATATTTTATTAATCTAAAAGATTAAAATTGCCAATTCCTCTTCAGATTTTAATATGAAAATTAAAATTTGGTATTTTGTGCATTTGAAGATGATATTTGGATAATACTTACAAATAATACTTAAAATGTGCTGAAAAAGTTTACTTCCTGCAACAGTACAAGTCAGTCAAGTATGTTCATGGGTTTTAAACATACCCTCTATACAGGTATGCATACGTCCATGAAAAAATAACCCTAGATACTTGTCATGAAAACTTACCTTCCCCCCCCCCCCCCCCCCCCCCGCCCGGGAAAAAATTAATTCTAAATTTTCGGAGGCTATTGCGGAGCACATTGGCTAAATTAGGCTACAATTTACATTGTGTGTATGGGAATTCGGGGGCTCTTTTGACATTTTCGAGGGCTCTTTTTTGCATTACGGGGGCAAATCGCCCCGAGATCCTGTGTATTTTGAGCGCTGAAACCCCCCGCCAACCCTAAACAGATACGGTTCGCTCCATTAAAAATCACTCCTTTTTGTTGAGAAAAATCAGAGCTTGTTCACGTTACGTTATATGTACTCGCTAGGACAGGATCCGATTAGAGGTGAGCTGAAAGTGATATATCACGCATGCGTACTGTAGGCTACTTCATTCAATTAATGAATACTCATTTTTTGTGAAAAAAAAAGACCAATAAGAAGCTTGTTATGGAAAATATAACTTCATTACTAAAATTAGTAGATCTAAGTCACAAGACCATTTATTAATAAATCTTTATTTTGATATTGAACAATTAAGATTGATGAGGTGGACTGTCCTTGTGGACCATGGCAAATAACGCTCAGTTTTATGGGCTGGTATTCGCGTGGCATTCATAAGTGCGCTAAGACTGGCACTGAAAAATCACTGCACCAAAAAGAGTTGATCCATGTGCTGTCCGTGGATGAGGGGACGACTCTACGACTTTGACGAGTGCCCGGGGGGAGGGGGGGGGTGGCAACTGTCATTACAAGGTGTACACCATGCACGATTATGTGACTTTCAAAATTGCCCTATACAAAGCGTATATTATTCGTTCCTCCAGAAATAGCCATAAACAAGTATACAACTCTGAAAAGACACCCTTTTAAAGTTAACCTTCTGCTGAATACCCTAAACAAGTATTCAAGTCTGAAAAGATATCAAAAAGAGGTAGAGTACATTTTTGGGTGTCAGTGAACTAATTTCAGAGTGGTGAGTGTGGTAATTTACGGGAAATCAGTTAACAAAATTCTACTCCAACACGGTACACTAGATGGAAATTAGTATCGACGAGGCCCGCACGCGACACACGTGCGGGCCGTCGAAGTAATCCCCATGTGTGCAAAGGCGCGAGATCACATAGGAATGCATGCAAAATCAAACAAAATATTGGCGTGGGTCTCACGCTCATTGCGTGAGAGTTGGCAGCCCTGTGAATATTAGTGAGCCTGCCGAATCTATGCCAAAATAGACTCAACCATGTCAATGACGCATGTAGACCGAAGGCTTCGACCTCTGTATTGCGTCCGTGGTCATTTTTCAGCAGTTATCAGACGATCTTGACAGGTATTTTACATGAACCTATGGTATAGGCCTGTAGACTACACAGTCCGAATGCTATGCTGTTTCGTGTACACTGGACTTTCTACCTCAGAGTTGACACGAACACTTCCGAACGGACGGAAAATATCCGATTTTACACCATTCCTAACACTTACGAGAGAGAAAAATCACTTCTACTAGCCCACCTCTGTCTAGTCAGAGAAAACTGCCTGGTATGGGGAATATTTTTATTAAAAATGACATTTTCCTACCTTCCCCATACACAGTCGGTGGTATTACACATGAACACCCGCGGAGTTGAACAGGCGACCAAAACTAAGCGACTTTTAACTTGCCCAAATTGAGCTTAGTTTTAGTTGTCCTGTTGGTCTGTTATTGTAGGTAGAATCTCTGAAAACTAATTGTTTCAAAAAAATGGATCTGACGTCAAGGACTTACCAAGTTTTCAGCCATTTCTGTAACAATCTTCTCGATCTTCATTACCTCGGCAGCTGCGCTAAAATGGCGATTGATTTATGCAAATATAGCGCGGCCAGTGTGGCTGCCAAATATGTCCGTCCGCCGTCAGCCGACCCGTTCGTATCTTTGCCATGGCCGTGGTTGTAGGCCTACTACACAGTCCACGCGTGTCGCTCGCTTGGCCGAATGCCCAGACGTAAACAACGGGCAGATCACTTCGGCTACTAAAATTATTAATCTGTATTTCTGGGAATCAATTTGTATTTGTAATTTAAGTATATAATCTTACCTTTATGTCATGTGTTTATGAACTAATAAAAGTATCATTTATTTATTTAAAATAATTTGTTTGTTATCGCCACTTTTATTACCATGATTCGACCACCCCTTGCCATGATTCGACCACCCCCATGCCATAATTCGACCTCCCCTTGCCATGATTCGACCACCTGTGCAAACTCTATGTATGCTCGCTTCACGCCGCGTGCGCGCGCCGCATAGCTAGCGGCAAAACGGCGCGCATGTGGACGGCCGCACCGGACATGATCCCAGCGTTCCTTCGATGCGTCTGGTACAGTGGGGGAGGTTGGATTACGGTTGACACTGCGCCGGCGGTGCCCGGAAGAGAATTCTGATTGCTGATTGGTTGGGCGGCTTTTTTTGTCAACCTATACTTGCGGCAGGGATCACGCAAGTCTGCCGATACGGTACGTAAAAAAACGTGTCAAATTTCCTTTTTTTTCCAAGTTTTAAGCGCGATTTTTTTGACCTTCTCTGCTTAGCACATGTGCTAAGCACGGCGCATTTCTGAAAAATTGCGGCGACATTGCAACATTCGCCCATAAAATGTGACATTTTACGGGCAAATTCCGGCAATGTTTGTGACATGTTTGATCAGTTTGATAGTGTGTTAACATGTGCCAAGTGTGTGCATACAATATACAGAGTTTTTCACAATGCAAACAATATTTTGATTCCCGTGTGGTCGAAAATTGGACGGGTTAGAGTAACCCGCCCATGATTCGACCGCCTAAGCACTTTCACAGTCTTAAAATAATTGATCTGTATTTCTGGGAATCAATTTGTATTTGTAATTTAAGTATATAATCTTACCTTTATGTCATGTGTTTATGAACTAATAATAGTATCATTTATTTATTCAAAATAATTCGTTTGTTATCGTCACTTTAATTACCATGATTCGACCGCCCCTTGCCATGATTCGACCCATTTCTTACCCGTTAGACATGAATTCGCGAATATTTAGTTCCGTATTTTGGTCAAAACGATGGTCGGGATTAGTTCCTTACCCGTTAGAAATGAATGCCGCGAATATTTAGTTCCGCATTTTGGTCAAAACGATGGTCGGGGGTTCGATTTTTACCTGTCAGACATGAATCCCGCGAATATTTAGTTCCGTATTTTGGTCAAAACGATAGTCGGGGGTTCCGTTTCTTACCCGTCA
>JZLH01S0109340.1:7658-26091 GCA_001188425.1 Eucidaris tribuloides | reverse complement strand
TATACACTTCCAAAATTTTAATAGAGTGGAAAAACACCTAATTTAGCTCCAAAGCAACGGATTTTTCCACTCTCTTAAAATTTTAGCTCCAAAACAACGGATTTTTCCACTCTCTTAAAATTTTAGCTCCAAAACAACGGATTTTTCCACTCTCTTAAAATTTTAGCTCCAAAACAACGGATTTTTCCACTCTCTTAAAATTTTTGCTCCAAAACAACGGATTTAGCTCCAAACTAATCACACTCCTCAAAGAGTGGGAATTATCTCCGTGAGATTTACAGAGTACATGTCACGCAATATTTATTTGCATGGTTTGAAATTCTCTTTGCTATTGTTTTAGTTCGATCTACGACTATTGTTTTCTTTGTAATGGTGGGCATTCTATGTAATTCCATGTATGTGTACTGATTTTGTTTTCATTTTGTATCTTGGTCTATTTCCCTCTTTTCTTCCTTCCATTGCTAATTTCGGGAGGCGTGTGTTTGGCAAACGGTCAATATGTCCAAAATTTCCAATGATAACAAAAGAACTCAAAGTGAAGTGGTCAAAGTGGAAACTCACGAGTCGATATCCTGAGGAACACGTCTCCGTCGTGTTCATATCGGTACCTCACAGGACCTCCCTGGTAGTACTGCCCATACTCCAGCCACTCACAGTACTTCCCCAGGGCCGACACGTAGAACTGGCGACAGGTGTATCGCTGCTCCTCCAGGCAAATCCTCGCACACTCTTCTTCAAGATGAAGGTCGACCTCATCGAAGTAAACGTAGTTCCACGAAAGGACAGACGAGTCTGGAACGTTGGTGTTGTATTGATTAACGATGCGCTCGAACTGGTCGAGGATGGACGAGTTACCTGTTATTGAGAAAGTCGGCAAGGATCGTAACCTTTAAGCTAAAATTACGGAACTTCAATCTGAAAAAACTATCGAACTTTGATATCTGAGCTACATAATAGTGCTTAAATAGATAAATTAACATTCCTGGTATACAAAAGGTTGGAAAGTTATGGTACCATTGGCATGATATGCATGAATAAACATTTATTGTTCAGGCTGATTATAAATTAGACTTATAATACAGCAGTTTATGGGAGGAAATAGACAAGGTCAAGAGAAGGTCACGCTGGATACTGTAGATTTTCACTCTTGTAAAGCACTAAATGATCACTTTAAAGTACATTTTTTCAGGGCTTTATCTTTAGTCCTCAGCAAAGACACTTACAGTATGGAGGAATATATAGCTCAGGATTTTTTTTTTAATTGGGGTCCCTGTTAACTGTGTCTTTAAGGTAACGTTGTAGGTTTATAGTTTTGAATCATCACCTTTATGGCGCTATCTCACGACTTAACCATCCCGGATAATCGGGCCTTTTCACGCTTGCACAGATGTGCACCACCTTCACTTCGAGGACTTTTTTGTTTTGTTTTGTTTTATCTTTTCTAGCCCGGCGCTCAAGCTATATGCTACAACAGGATTCCCACCCTTGTGGGTACGCATTTGCATCCTTGGATGGAGAGAGGTATTGATGATGAAGTGTCTTACCCAAGGATACAAATGCCATGACGGGATTCAAACCGCAGATCTCTAACTAAACCACGACAGGGACGAGGTATTGAGGATAAAGTGCCTTGCCCGAGGGCGCAACTGTTATAACTTGTACTCAAACCAAGAAGTTCTACATTGAGAAGGCGAAGCCGGAGTCGCATCCACTCAGCCATGACGCCTCCCTCATGGGATCTATTACATCACAATACTTGTGATTCCAGGATGTACTTACATTGTGGGATAAGGCAATAACTCCACCGTAGTTCTAGCGTCCCGTATGTCTCGAGATAGAAGCACCAAGGTCTGTCCCGGCCGTTCGGATTCCTGCAGTAGTTTTCATTCAGACCTGCGTGATCAGAAAAGTAGCAGTCCCTTGTTTGTTTCTGCATTGA
Organism: Eucidaris tribuloides; assembly: GCA_001188425.1. Lineage (NCBI taxonomy): Eukaryota > Metazoa > Echinodermata > Echinoidea > Cidaroida > Cidaridae > Eucidaris > Eucidaris tribuloides. The sequence continues at coordinate 24,152 of JZLH01S0109340.1, read as the reverse complement.
ACCTTGTTCATTTGCTTGCATTACTAAATCTCAGAGATTAACCCCAATAAGCCCGTGTATTCCTAATATATATGTTGCAATTAAAAAGCTCGTTCTCAACTTGTGTACATACAAAACAAATTAAATATTTAATTTTAGCTAACTGTACCGATATGTAAGTTGTTTCTAAAACCAATGATACATTGGATTATTGGATTATTGTACGGCACTTCTAACAATATGTCCAATTTGATTTTGATCCAATTTTATTTTATTTAGAAATATTCTTTTGTTAGATCTATTCGATTTTGTTTTCTCTCTGGAAATTACTTGTTTGTAACACAATGAAGTATGAAAGCAACAAAGGTTAATATAATTATTGTCACGATGAGTAGTAGTAGTAGTAGTAGCATTCGGCAACGAAAATAGAAACAAATAGTGCACCACTACTTATACAAACAAGAAGAAGGATATACATGCACTGGACTGCCATGGTTGCAGTCAAAGGACCATTTTACCCAGAACACAGTGCATGCTAACAATAGCAAGATATTAAGATATTAAGAGAGTGCATATAACATTACAACATTTAGACAATTTAAAAAAGGACTGGGCTGGTTATTAAATAAAATGGAAATAAGTATATAAGCAGCGATTTACGTCACAAAATTAGACTAGTAGCTTAGATACGTTTCTTACCAGCTGAAGTGTATTGCGTCTGGTCCAAAGCATCATTCGGAATATCTTCCCAGTCCATGCACTGGTAGCCGTTCTCCGTGTACTGGGCGATTCCACGGTAATCACTCCCATTGGTGGACGCGTAGTAACAACCGGCATGTTCTGAAAATGTATTGTATTCCAATGATGATGATAATAGTAATGATGATAATGATAATTATAATAATAATGATAATAATAATCATCATAATCATAATCATCATAATCATAATCATAATCATAATCATAATCATAATCATAATCATAATCATAATCATCATCATCATAATCATAATCATAATGATTATAATAATAATAATAATGAGATGATAATCATCATCATCATCATCATCACCATCATCAACAGCATCATCATCATCATCATCATCATCATCAACATCATCATCATCATCATCATCATCATTATCATTAATAAATTATTGGAATGCACTCGAAAATCTCCTGATAACTCGTAATAGTTGTTAATGTATCATTTCCTTATTTGGCTTGCATAGAAGTTTTATCAGTGGATATCGAATTTGTCTGTGATTTTTAGACAAGAAAGTCATTTCTTATATCTACAACAACAATTTGAATTGGAACCCCTTAATTGATACATTTTTCATATATATTTTGATGCACCGATGTCAAGATTTGCAATTGCTTTTGGGAGTATATTAAATGTGCATCGAATCAAACTGGTGTATCAAAGGTGTATAAAAATACACCAAACACACCCTCTAATAATTTCAATAATGTCAAATATGTGTCAAATCATAAATTTGCAATCATTTGCTGGTATGTGTTAAAACTGCGTTAAAATTTGATCATGTATCAAATGTGTATCAAATAAAGGAATCAAGTAAACCCCTCAAAAAAGTTCTGCAACTCAACTTTGAGTGTTGATATCTCTCATGTTTTCATAGTATAGTTCTTGGTATTGATATCATTAAAAATCCTGTTTAGTTTCCTTTACAATAATACCTCAGTTGCTAGGATTATAAATTCACAAAATGTGCCGGACATTTTAATAAGGGACCAAGTCAAAATTGAAAAGCTGTAAAAATGCACACCAGTTCAGCATGCATTTGTATGGAGAGTAAATTGTGTTTAATGATATTGTATTAGTTTTTAGTGAAGTGTCAAGATTTGATCGATGGAGGAGATCTTGCAAAATTGCCAGAATCCTACTGAAACTCGAGCACAATGATAATTTTACAATTACCCACTTAAATCTCATTTCATATCCAAAAAAAGTGAAAACAACATTTCATTAAAACCATAATATCATTAAACACAATCCATTCTCCATACAAATGAATGCTGAACGAGTGCTGATGAAAATGCATTTTGCAGCTTTTCATTTTTGATTTGACCCCCTTATTTAAATGTCTTGCACATGCCATGAATCTATAATCACAGCAAATGAGGTATCATTGTAAAGGGGAAAGACAGGATTTCCAATATTAAGAAAGAATCATACTATAATACCAAGAGAGATATCAACGCTCAAAGTTGAGTTGCAGAACTTTTCTGAGGGGTTTACTTATATCAGAGGTGTATCGACAATGTGTTCTACTCACCATGACAAAAAGGCACATCACAAGTCCGAATTGACCCAGCGGAATTCAAACATTGTGGCAAGGGGCTGTCAGAAGATAACATACAGATTTGACTCGAATTGCCTGAAAAATAGAAGAAAAACAGCATTGCTGAGATGATAAAACCTGGAATGTAGACTATACAGAAGTGTGACGTCACCTTGGCTCAGCAGTACAGCGTGTCCCAATAACAATGTCCCTCTCAAAGTAAAGAATATTTACCAAACTAAGACACTGTTCAATTTTCTACGTCAAAATATGGTAAGCCCAAATGATGTTGTAGATCCTTTCAAAATTTCATCGGTCTCGCTCCATTGGTTTTCCAGTTTAATACTATCAGTGCAGCAGTGAAAAAAAAACAAAAACAAATGGGATAGCAGTATTTTTCCCAAGAATTAGTGATTCTGTTTTACAGATTTGCCGTATCAGATTTTGACTCACAAAAGCTGGCCAGTTTAGCAACATGAGTACATGAAAACCTCATTTTCAACAAACATTGAAATACGAGGGTTGGTCACCTAAGCGACACCAGTCACCAAAGTGTCATATTAATTTGTCCATGAGGTGGATTTCCGGTGTTATAACAATGGACTATTTGTCATGAACGTTAAGGACAGTTTGACTCTGCTTTAACGTGCACTTCCCATAGACCTCGCGACGAGGTATCTCGTGTCTAGTCTTAACATGTTGCTGGCGCAATTTCACACCACTATAATATTACCCGATCAATCGGTGCTATAAGAATTCAAACTATGAGAGATATTTCATCTGTTACTACATTGTTACAAAGAGATCAGTCATAAGTTAGTAGATTAACTGTTTACAATGGACATTCCTAATTTGAGATTTCCATCGCGGATTTCAATTTCAATTTCAATTTCAATGATTATATTGGAATTATATTTATTGTTTCTGCAATTTTTCCACAATGTATACATATCAACATAATCACACCTTTTAAAGATAATATACAAAATGAAAATAATACTCAAATTTTCCTAAACTTTTTACAGGAGATATGATATAATACATTAATTACTTTACTATATACAGTGAACAGTATTTTTCAAGATATACAAAAATAATTATAATGTTTATTTTCATGAAATAGGGAAAAAATTTATATTTTCTATACAATTTCAAGATACGTGTATCAATTGATTCAAAATATATAACTTCACATAATTCGTTTTAACTTCAGAAAAAGAAATCACAACGCTGTAGTCCAATTCCCTTGTAAGAAAGGTACACGTTATCTACAACTTTTGTACACTAGTCTTTTCTCTATATATGGTGCCCCACATCCATCGTGCATGTGTATACAGTTATAGATGTTTAAAGTTGACAACAGGCGCGGTGACCCCCCCCCCCATTGGTCAAGCCCCCCCCCCCTAAAAAAAAAAGATTTTCGCAGGATTTTATTTTTTTTACAATTAAAATATTAATAAACTTCCCCCTTTGGACATAAAAAACATTGGACCTTCGATTTGGAGTGACAAGTTTTTCGTCCCTACCCCCCTCCCCACTGAGCGGCTTTTCGGCGGCTGGGATGACCGAGAAAAATTTTGGACCTCGGATTTGGCCGCAAATGAAGCCCCCAGTAGCCCCTCTAAATGTTTGCCTCTAGAACCGCGCCTGGTTGACAATGACACAACTCCTCAAAGTGTTTATTCTAATTTCTATGGTGTTTATTGTCAATTTATGCAGCTATGACATCAAAGTTTGACGCTTTAACTTAGACTTCCATTATATCCAAAGAAGCTGGTTATATCTAATGATTTGAATGAATGTATTCTAACTTTCAGCGTTCTATTAACATAATTTCACGGCATTTGCTCCGGTGACAATTGCTCCAACGATTGTTTCATGCACTAACCCTGACCTCAACCCTATACACTAAACCTAACCGTATTCTGAATTGACCACCCAAAGACCACCCTAACCCTTTATTTTTTAAGATATTGTCACCGGAGCAACTAAAGTCGCCGGATCGTTCGCATTTGGCATACAATTTTACATGCAAAAGTCTTACAATCAGTGATGAGGTCGAGTGGACAACTCGACCAAGGCCGAGGGAGAAATCCTTACCTTGGTTTGTGGAGGTCAAGTCCTGGGAGGAGGACGAGAATGGGTCCAAGCCTGAATAGAAGGAGTCCGTGTAGTCCATGGCCGAGGAGGAAGAGGGGGCTGGGTCCAGGAACAACCATATGTTTACACAATTCCATGCAGCAGGTGGAAAAGACAAGAAAGTGTGGGCGGGAAAGAAAGAGAACAAAAAAGAAGGGAAGGAAGGGAAAATGCAAAGTATACACTTAAAAAATCCAAGCAAAAGGTGCAGGCTTCTCACTAGAAAAAGTGGGGTATCAATTGCAGCCCATCCACATCATGCACTCTCAGCAAATTCATGCAACAGTAGGTAAAAAGAATAGAAAAACGATGAAAGAAACAGAACGGAAAAGAAAGGATAATCGGCATAAAAAGAAAAGGGGAAGAAGGAAAAAATGAACTCGTGCATGCATGAACGAAAAAATGAATGAATGAATGAATGAAAGAAAAAAAACAAGGAACGGCAGAAACGAAAAGGGGGGGGGGAAGAAAAATATGAATGAATGAATGAATGAATGAATGGATGGGTGAATGGATGAATGAAATAATGAAAGACAGAAAAGCGTAAAAAGAAAGAAAGAAAGAAAGAAACAAGAAGAAAAATGAAAGAAAAGCCGGAAAAGGGGAAGGAAAGGAAGAACGAAAGAAAGAAGAAAAAAGAAACGGAACACAAGATGGAATGAAGGAAGGGAGGGAGAGGAAGGGGAGTGGAAACAATTGTAGTGACCACCCATCCCATTTCAGAATTTGAGTTTTGAAAAATATGTTCACAAGTTAGCAAATAAATGTACAGAAACAATGGGTAATATCAGTTGAGAAACAGTTTTAAAGATCAAATTGTCTTTAGTAACTCTATCATTCAAGCAAAAGTCAGATTAGGTAAACTACCACTTGTCATATAAACGAACAAAAACAGTTGGCAATATTAGAAATAAAACAAAACTTTGAGGAAGAAATTTACTTCGGCTGATTTAATGTATAAGAAATTGTCGCGGCCTTGGACCAAGTCACCGAGGCCAGAGGTCACAGCGCCGAGGGTTGAGGGCGAAACCGAGGTGGTGAGTTCCGAGGCCGATACCGCGGGTAAACCGACTTTGTAGTTGTAGCCAGTGTTGTGATCTCGATGTCTCGGTCTCGGTATCGGTCTCGGTCTCGAAAAAAAAACAGATCTTGGTCTCGAAACTCAAAGTCTTGGTCTCGGTCATGGTCTCGGAGGTGCAAGTCTCAGTCTCGACACTCGGTCTCGGTCTCGGTCTCGGTCTCGGAACTGTCTCATTCTTGGTCTCGGTCTCGGTCTCAGAACTGTCTCAGTCTCGGTCTCGGTCTCGGTCTCGGTCTCGGAACTGTCACAGTCTCGGTCTCGGTCTCGGTCTCGGTCTCAGAACTGTCTCAGTCTCGGTCTCGGTCTCGGTCTCGGAACAAATAGTCCAAGGTCTTAGTCTCCGTGTCGAAAGCGAGACCGGGACCATTACAGTGTTGTCTTCTCGAGGTCTCGGTTTTGGTCTCAAGACCAAATTTTGGAGGTCTCGGTCTCGAAACTCAAAGTCTTACTCTCGGTTTCGGTCTCGGAAGGAAAAGGTGTAGGTCTCGGTCTCAACACTCAAGGTCTCGGTCTCTGTCTTGGAACAAATGGTCGAGGTCTTGGTATAGGTCTCAAAATCGAGACCAAAACTACAACTCTGGTTGTACCTGACCTCGGGCCAAAGGCCTGCCTCGGGACCTCCAACCCTGCTAATAATGCTTCTGAGTAACTGCACAAGAGGGTAGAGAGAAAGAAGACGCTATTGAATGGATTGACAACATAAGAGAGAGATGAAATGAAATGGATGATGCAGGAAATATTGCCATCAAATGAATGGTTTACGGCTTTTTTGAGGGCTATGACATGCTGAACTGAACTAAACTGTCGAATTCTTACCGGCAGAATCCGTGGGCAGTCTGCAAGTATAGTGGCATTCCTCGCTGTAGCAGTAATTGGTTTCGTTCCCATAGTACTCCAGAGGCGTGAGGAGGCTGACGCAATCATACTGGCCGTAAGCTGCAAGGAATAAACACGGACGATTCCGTTAAATGAGGGACGCAGATGTGTAGCAATTTGCTCTCTAAATAGCGCATACCATGCATTGAAAAATTCAATTGGGCATTTATACCGTTTCAATATTTCGTTGACCATTGGATACATTATTATCGGTCGAGACGGAATATATTTCCTCTAATCCCTTCAAAAGGAGAAGGTCATTAACACTGTACAAACCCTATGACCTTAGTGTCCTTTTCCTTATCAAGGTTTTCGAGGTAACACTCTTTTTATTCTCAACCAACAAAGTTTGGGTTAGTTCTCTAGACTCTCATCACAGAAGGTTGTAGATTTCCCAAATTAAGAATTCTCCACAATACGAATAGGATAATTTTTTATAACTCTTGAACGGTCAACCAAATTTTGGTCAAACTTTCACTATTTTCTTTCTCTTATAGTTTTATATTCTCTGGATACAGATAGATATCTGTGTTTCATTCCCCTTTAAATGCGGCTAAAAGCAGTTCATTACCATGTTATTGGATACATGCAACTCGGATACACAAAAAGCCACAAACCAATATTCGGATGGACGTACTTTAATCGCACACATATGTTTTGTGTGTTAACGTTAAAAAAAATGTCTATGTTGTATAATATTTGAATGCAGTTTGTAACTCCGAGTTCGACCTCTACATCTCCAAAGATGTTCTAGAAGCATCATCAAGAGCACTTGCGGACAATCACAAACTCCCTTAATCTCCCATGCTGACTGCAATAGGCCAGTTCGGGAGTTGCAATTTGCGTATGTGCAGGGACTAAGCATCGACCAAACTACAGATTCTCCCGCCCGGATCGGATCGCTTGGTAAACTGGAGACTAGGTCTCGAGGTAATTATGGACTCTGGAGTCGTGTAATCATTTCATTAATCGCCTACCAAACACTATACAAACTTCGTGCTCAAACATGTTCGTATTATGTACAGATATCAATATACGTGCACACATCATGCTGCCATGTAGCTCAAGAGCATAAATGATGGGGATTGTTCGGTCCAACGGCACAGAAAAGTGAAAAATGAGGCTTATTATTCATTAATAAATACAACTTCGCGGAAGGAAACACTGTTTAACATGAGAGCTCAACGCTAGGCTGGAGAATGTGCAACTACAAGTTTAAGCCTGAGAATGGTAGATTTCGGAGATATGGCTCATCCAGAACGGAAGTCTCTGTATGTGCCGATAAATGTCATCATCAGGACCAAATTTGTGCAAAACCCTACGGTCTTCATAATAGGTACGTTATAACTATTCATGTGTGCATCAGATGCACATCACTATGTAAAAGGTGTAAGTATTCATGCAGCAGAACTTTACAAAGGCCATTTATACAGCTTTCCATTACAACATTAATGGTTGCTCGCATGTGCTTCGAAAAGACCTCTCCCACTTGTCAAAGATCTTTAGCTTTACGAGGTCATTCGGGACATACTGAACAGGCTTATTATAGGCCCACCCTTAAGGTGGTTGTGTATACAAATATACGGGCCTCCCAAAACTTATGCATTTACAAACTACGCATCGTGAGTAAGCAGAATAAATGCTTGAAATAAATTTGGTTGGGTTGACAAATAAGTCAGGCAGCACCAACCAGTAAAAGCACGACACAAAAGAATTAAAGAATTTGACATGGCTGGTTGCGCAATACAGAGAGGCCGATGGAAAGTAGGTCATATACTTTACCACAGCGGTAAACTATTGAAGGCATTAAAGTACCATGGGTCCAATGTAGAATGAGGACATAAACACGTCTAACCAAAAGGTTTGAATAAAGCCGATGGGAAAATATTAAAAGACACCATAGAACCATAATGGATCCGGATCTTTGGAGCCATTTTCCATTTCATGTTCAGTTTCTTTGAAATCTAAAGTACTGGTTCATTATGGAAAAGTTTTCATCAATCTTCCACATTTCATTAGTTTCCAGGTGAAAGTGTGTTATATTTGCATCATAATGTAGGACTAAATCTTTTCGTATGTACATGCAATAAATAGTTGTAGGACTGGTGAAGTTCCCATCCAAGTACCCCTCAGTCACCCATACAAGTAAGGGGTGTATAGTGCAAATACTACCCCTTACAGCTGTCTGCTATCTATTCCTGGAGATTTCTAAAAATTTGCTGATAGAGGGCGCTCTTCTATGGAAGTTATGTGCTAAGGCAGGAGACATGGTTCCAAAAATCCGGCACCTATTATTTTTATATTTTTTTTAAATTCAAAAACTAAACTGTCTTAAACCAAATATTTATGTCTGGCCTGTAATAAATCATAAGGACTTACTCATCAAAGTTGAAATAATTGCATATTGTATTCAGAAATGCAATTTCGGGCAGGTATAAGAATCGCACACAGAGTCAAGGCACGACTCTCGTGAGTGCCCTCAGTTGTAATGTCACAATCAACATTGCTCCACGTATTGATTTCTGTATTAGTGTCAGCAGTGAAAATTTATGTAAGGATTTGTCAAAAACGAAATATTCTGTTGTTTTCAACTACTCTCTCCTGTACTATAGTGACGTTTTCAGAATACTATCTGTTCGAAGAAGGTCTGAAAACAGGTCGTATTAAAACTGTGTTTTTTTTGCAAGTACTCAATCTTATTTTCAATTATCTTGGTAAAAAGTCTAATTAAAGACCTTTTTGACATTTTGGAACTTGAATTAAAAAAATTCGTCAAATTGAGATATCTAAACTGCATAATAGTGATTCAATGGACAATAAACATCCTATAAAGTATGGTCTAAAGTATAACACAGCAGTCTAGGAGAGGAAATGGACATGGTAAATCTAAGTATACTCATACTAGATTTTCACTTTTTTAGAGCACTGGATGATCCTTCTTAAGTACAATACTTTCAGGGATTCCTTTTTACACTTTATCAAAAACATTTAGAGCATGGAGGATTATTTATCTCAGATTTTTTTAAACTGTGAACATTGTTAACTTTTGGTCTGGTATGTGATGTAAAATCATGCACAGTAGCCCTTTTTCATAATTAAAACTGGGTAAAATCCATTTGATATGAAAGGTTGGATGTCCGTCAGTTATTTATCAATCTCTTGTTGATTTTATGGGTGCGCTAGTGTGTGTTCGGGTGCCAGGTCGTGCCTTCGGTGTGCTGCCGTGCGTGTACTCATTTTGATTGTGCGGTTACTTACATGCCTATAATCTCTAGAGAATACTGTTGTCCTGCATTTCCCGAAGTAACTAAAGATAGAATATTTGCTTTCCACTTTCTCTATACTTATTTGTCTGTTTGTCAAATTTGGGGATTTGTTGGTTTGACGTGTAGATTCAAGACGACACATGTATTATTATTGTATATCTCTTTTGTACATAATATCGTCTGCTCATTAGAAACGGGGTTAATGCCTGATCCGGAATGAAATTGCAATGTTTTAAATCAATCGTAAGCAGATTTCATTAGTTGCATTTTCATATACTCCAAAATATGTGTGTAAGTTGCAAGTAGTCTAAAACATTTGCTGCATGCTATCATTTAAAAAAAAATGATATTGAAATGATTTCGAAATAGAAAATCCTTTGAGATCGATTTCCTTGAAAACTGTTTTAGCGTAGCTGTGATGTTCTCCCCTAAGCCGACGGAATGTTATTCATGAAAAGTCAATACCCATATGAATAAATCACATTACGTTCAGTGGACCGAATAAACTGAAACGAGGTGAAAATTCAGTCTGTCACATTGTGACAAATTATTTTTTTTTATAAATCAGTGAGCTATAGCCACAGGCTAACATTTACCACAGTTTAAAAAATGTGAGCTACATAATCACCCCCGTTCCAAGTGTCTTTGATAAAGTCTCAAAACGAAGCCCTGAAAAAAATTGTATTTCAAAATGATGATTCAGTAGCTTTAAAAAAGTGAAAATCTACAAGCGTTCAAATTTACCGGATTCACCTGCCCATTTCCTCCCAAAGACTTACTGTGTGCAGATTTAGGCTATTTCCTCATCCACCGGAGTAGAAATTGTTTGTTCATGCATACCTTGCCATTGGCAGCATAACTTTCCAAACTTTTGTATTCTAGGGTGTTTATTTGTCCATTTGAGCACTACTATGTAGCTCAGATATCACAGTTTGACATTTTTTTTAAATTGAAGCTCTACAATGTTAGCCTATCACTTTAAAGGTATTGGCTAACATTTACCACAGTTAAAAAAAAATAAAAATCTGAGTTACATGATTCCCCATGCTACCATTGTCTTTGATAAGGTCTAAAAATGACGCCCTAGAAAAAAAAATTGTATTTCAAAATGATTATTTAGTGCTTTAAAAAAGTGAAAATCGTAAGTTGATCGGATTCACCTGCCCATTTTCTCCCATAGACTTACTGTTTGTACACCTAGGCTATTTAAACTCGCCCCGAGTTTTAATTGTTTATTCATGCATAACTTGCCATTGGCAGTGCAACTTTCCAAACTTTTTTTTTATTGTAGGGTGTTTATTTGTCCATATGAACACTACTATGCAGTTCAGATATCAAAATTTGACTTTTTTTTTTAAATTGAAGCTCTACAATGTTAGCCTATCACTTTAAACCGTTAGAACACAATTCGATTCCAAGGTCTATGGAGACACGTCCTCCATAGACCTATAGCAAGAGATATCTCGTTGTTAATACCCAATGAGTAAAAGAGTAAAGGGGATCTGTGCTGGTTTTTTCGAAGAATTACAAGCCGATTATGACTCACAATTCAATCACATGGATTCATGTGAGATGGCTGTGTGGGATGCATGTAATGGACTCGAATTGAAGACCTGTCCATCAACCTCGTTTTGAGTGTAACATAACTAACTTCACGTTCCCTATGGAAGACCAGCAGCCACAATTATAGTGGCAGCTGAAATGGGCTACCAGCCGTATTTCATGTATATATTGTTTTCTATATGTATTATATTTGATTTTTATTATACGAAAATAAAACAACAACAACAACAACGTTCCAAATCCCCAATACAGACATACATTATCTTCGTGTCATGTAGTAACAACTTCATTTCAATCACAAGCAATAGTGAAAATCGTATATGAAAAGCCTATTTTCAAACGGCGCTAAATCCACTTGAGCAACTTTGGAGAAAAATGCATTTCTTACAAACACGCCTATTGAAAAATAAAACTAAAACCCGAAATATTTCGTACTTGCTTTTAGAATTTCGCTTCAAATCTCATACTATCGCTAGGTGGTTAGTAGGTGGTTAGTGTGTAGATGTTAATAACTCATTTTGGTGCAAAATAGATTTAGCGCCTTTTGGAACTAAGGTATTCATATGTGATTCCTCCCCTCATTTAAAAACAAACAAACGGAAATTGGCTAAGAAGTATATAATCGCCCACTTTCACGTATATCAAACGGTAATTTCCAGTTCACATAAGACACCCCAAATGTCTTCATTATATGACCTTGCATAACAAAATGGTTCTGGATTCAAAGAACACTCAGGGATAGGTAAGATCTGTCTTGCCTTTTTTTTACACTGGTATAAAAGGCATCATTTATCAATGTTTTCAGTTGAAAACAAAATCTGAGCTACATGATCCTCCATGCTACTGTGTAATTATCAACATTCCGCCCTTAAAGGGAGAAGGCGCCAGCAACTAACAGGCATATGTTAACTCTTTGCGTGCTGAACTAATTCTAAGGGGATAATATTGATGATTGTTATTTTGATATTTTCTTTAAATCTTGCTTTCCTTATCACACCATTGAACTGGTAATTATTTTATAGATGTTGCTTAAGCATTATGGTCATTTCTTAGCTTTGCTAGTACAAACATAACAGAGAAAACTAATTATTATGATTGTTGAGTGTAATTGTACGAATGTGTAAAATTGCAACATTCGCGTGCAAAGGGTTAAGAAAATATTTGAGTTCTTGCCAACCAATCAGATTGCACGTGCACTGCAGGGAGCTGACCATGCGTGACCAATGCATGCCACGCGACGTGTGTTAGCCGCACCGTGGTACTGTATGCACTGTTTGAATTGATAAGCTAGACGTAAAATCAACACAAATTAACTAATTTATAGGGCCTTGATGAGGGTGAGTATCACACAGTACCCCTTATTTAGGCTGTCTTTGTCACCACGTACCATAATTCTCACAATACTCACAATGTCATTTTTATTCTTAACTTATGCCTGTTAGTTGCTGGCGCCTTCTCCCTTTAAAGTATTATTCTGCGATCGAAATCGACCCCGTAGAAGACTACACAACTAATTTGTCGGTTACAGCACCTTCTTATAATAATTCCACAGCAAAGAAGAAATGGTTTTCCGTGATTATTTAAAAATAGACACCTTAAACAGTATACTTGATTTTGGTATCATTATGTCCTATGAATCAAGGACCACTTTCAATAATGTCATGTCCTTTTCGCGTGCATTTATCAATTTTATTTCGCTCTTTTGTCTAAGTCATATACTGCCCATTTTTATATTTGCAAAATAAGAGAGGAGACAACCGAAAAAAATGGACAAACTGTAAATTCAATTATATAGCCATATCGAAATTTATTCCAGTTTTCTTGTTGGCATAGTAACCGCACGTGATCCATTGAATCATCGTTAATATAATGGTGAAATTAAGCCAGTACTACTAATTTACCCCAATAATGGACTTCTATTGAGATCGATAATGAGTGATGGTTTTATATCATCAATTTTGTATGCCTATTTTCCAGAAGAGAAAAACAAAATCGGGACATCTTTCAAATTTGTTATCCACGGTACCTTAATACCCTGCAAGCAAACAAGTCGGATCATTAATTTCAATCATAGTGGTAGTATAGTGTATTGATGGTAATGTTGACAGTTTCTATGTAACAACTGACATGCACTGGTGGGTACTTTGATTGCCGATGCCATAGTTTTCGAGTAGGGTGATTTTAATCATGCCTTATTTTGATATGTGCGCTACATCAAACGAGTATTACATGATTGATGAGTGTGTGTGTGTGTGTGTGTGTGTGTGTGTGTGTGTGTGTGTGTGTGTGTGTGTGTGTGTGTGTGTGTGTGTGTGTGTGTGTGTGTGTGTGTGTGTGTGTGTGTGTGTGTGTGTGTGTGTGTGTGTGTGTGTGTGTGTGTGTGTGCGTGTGCGTGTGTGTAGGTGTGATTATGTGGTATGGGTATGATTGATTGCATGTCATAAATTTCCATTACATTTCATTCATTCAACTCCTAATGAAAACAGTTATAATATGCGTGTCCAATTAAAGTAATTTATTGCCAAATACAAAAGAGTATGGATTTCAGTAGCACAATTTTACAACCTTTACTTATGTTGACCCAGGGAACCTACTCAAACCAGGATTAAGATTATTAAACACAAAAGAAAAACCGCATAAAATTGGCTCGAGTTATGGATCATCCTTAAATATCAAATTCAAAATTCGTTTGGGCTAAATCGCTTCTAGTAGGCCTATGCAAATCGTTGTTGACAAGAACCTTCTGTTGGTCCAAAATATGCTCATTAGCACCACAAAAATGTTTCTGTTACAATAGTTCTGCTATTATGACAAATACGGGTCTGAAAAACGAATCTTCTTACTTAGAGTGTAGCCCTGTTTTGGACGGCCCTTTTTCGATCCAGAATTTTCAAGGATCTTATTCCAAAAAGAATGTTTCTTGTTGCCATTTTTTTGTCTTCTGACGGCATTATGACAGTATTTTCACCGTCGACCATATCATGGAGCACTGTAAAGTTTTATTTCCGCGTCAAATTATTGAAAATCGAAAAGTTGGATGAACAACGAACCACTTTAACCCATCCACGCACAGGTTTTTTTTTTTTTGAAGGATTATATCCCTATTTCATCATTCAAATTGGCAACATATTTTTTTATTTCTTTGAATGGCATTTCCAAAATAGGTGTTATGCATTACAAATTAAAAAAATATATATATAATTTTCTGATCAAACATTGCCAATTTGCATGAGATATAGTGGATTTTCAATAATTAAAAGCATTGCTAATTTGAAGATTTCTTGATTTTTCTTTTAAAAAATCCTGCGATCGACTCGTACATTGGACTGTCATAGGCTTAAATTGGAAGGGGAAATTTTCCTCCTTCTTTTGAGCTATTTTCCTTTAAAGAAGGGCGCTGATTTGCGGCGGCAAAGCCGCAGGAATCATGTGGCAAATCATGTAACGAGGACTTTTATTAAAAGAAAAATAATTTATTCATAAAGGATTGGTTTAGAAAATAAGGTTGATCTGTACTTTTCAGGAACTGAGACAATCAAATCTATTGAAATTGAGTGAGATAAAAATACTGCGTTTCACATTTCGTGAAATACACAGAAGACACCCACATGTGAATTTCAAATTATAGATTTATTTGAGTGGCCATTTGTATACGATTGATAAGTGCATGTTTCAATTTGAAAAGTATATGTTGGTTTATCAAACTACAACCATCGTTTTATATAATTTGATTTCCAGAAAAGGGTACTGTCGATAATAGCACCATTGAACCATCCTTAATATAATGACGAAATTAAGCCAGTACTACTAATTTACCCCAATAATGGGCTGCTATTGAGATCGATAATGAGTGATCATCAATTTTGTATATGCGTATTTTTTTTAGAAGAGAAAACAAAATAGGGAAAACTTTAAAATTTATTATCCACGGTACCTTAATACTCTGCAAGCAAACAAGTCGGATCATTAATTTAAATCATAGTGGTATTATAATGTATTGATAGTAATGTTGACAGTCTCTATGTAACAACTGACATGCTCTAGGTGGGTACTTTGATTGCCGATGTCATAAGTTTCGAGTAGGGTGATTTTAATCATGCCTTATTGTAATATGTGCGCTACATCAAAGTAATATTACAGGATCGATCGGTGTGGGTTTGTGTGTGTGTGTGTGTGTGTGTGTGTGGTTGTGTGTGTGTGTGTGTGTGGGTGTGTGTTTGTGTGTTTGTGTTTGTGTGTGTGTATGTGTGTGTATTTGCATGTGTGTTTATGTGTGTGCGTGTGTGTGCGTGTGTGTGTGTGTGTATATGTGTGTGTGATGGTGTGTGTGTGTGTGTGTGTGTGTAAGTGTGCGCGTGTGTGTGTGGGTGTGCGTGTACGTGCCTATGCGTGTGCGCGTGCGTGTGTGCGCGCGTATGTTTGTGTGTGCGTGTGTGTATGCGTATGTGTAGGTGTGTGTATGTGTGTATGTGTGTGTGTCTGTGTGTGTCTGTGTGTGTCTGTGTGTGTGTGTGTGTGAATGTGTGTATATGCGTGTGTACGTGCGCGCATGTTTGTGTATGTGTGTATGTGTGTGTTAGTGTGTATGTATGTATGTAGGTGTGTTTGTCTATGTCTGTGTGTGCATACATATACATATAAATATATACATATATTTGTTTATATTTATGTGTCTGTGTACGTGTGTGGGTAGATGTGAGTATGTGTTATGCGTATGATTGATTGCGTGTCGTTCATTTCCATTTCATTTCATTTATTCCATTCCTTATGAAAGCAGTTAATACGCATGTCCAGTAAAAGTGATTATTGCCAAATAGATCTAAAGAAAAGGAGTTTAGCAGCAAGAGTTTACCGCCTTTACTGATGTTGCCCCCGAGAAGCTACTCAAATTAAGATTAAGATTATTAAATACACAAGAAAAACTACCTAAATATGGCGTGAGTTATGGATCATTCTTAAATATCTTATGTTACGAGGATATGCTATATTGTGAATACGACTTGAGGGGAGACTAATACAGGCTGCCGAGGCAGGAGCATTTATCGCACTTCTGGTTTGCAAAGTTGTCATTATTGCTGTGGTTGGTTGTGTGTATGCAAGGAATGCATGTTGTACAAGCGGCTGTTGGAAGTGTTCTAGGTTGCTTGTGACAAATGGGGGCACTTATCCGGGAGTTTTGAGTTTTGAGCCGTATTTTAGCAATTTTCATTTACCATTCGTATCGTGCGAATGACGTCGTAGTGTGCGACAGTGTAGCGAATGTGCGTGTAATAATGTATGCCCG
>JZLH01S0109294.1:25844-38790 GCA_001188425.1 Eucidaris tribuloides | reverse complement strand
CTGAGCGCCGAACCGAGCTAGAAATTGTGCTTATAGTGCACCTTCTGAAATAGACATCAGCGAAAGTCCTCGTTTTTTACTTACTTACCATGTTTATTTTATTGTTTTCACTGGTTCTGGTTCTATGTCATGAACCTGCAAAACTCGCGCTGGATGTAACATGCAGGCCGATATTGGACTGAGGAAATTGTAATATTAATTTTGAGAGTTAACACGTTCTTTTGAACCTATTCAAAGTGGTAGTAGGTTTAGCTTCAATGTGGGATATCTCCAGCATTCCCATATATTATTCATGGTGTTAGACTGAAAGTATCCCCTCCCCCTCCCGTGGAATCATTTTCGCCCTTCAAAATTTGTCTCTCGTTAGAATTGCTAAAGAACGTATTTCTATCGTACGTTTTTGATTATTCTTGAATGTAGCCCATAAATTTCACGAAAAACAGTGCATGACAGGGGTCAAAAAGTTCTCCATTAAAACCGCTAGAACCCATGAGCTTCAGGGGCTCGCGCCCTGACCCCCCGATATGTTTACCCGTCATGTTTTTGAAAGTCCACCTGTATCAGGCAGCTTCATAATAAAAAAAAAATTTATAACCATGAAATGCAAGAAGTTACGTAACCGGGTGTTTGGTGTTTGTTTTGCTTTTTTATTATTGTCGACTGTAGCTGTCCGATTATAAAAAAAAAGTGTTTATCAAAGGTCCACAATAATGCTTATAAACCGCATCGAACTCATGCTCGAGCCTCAGTTCAGGGGCTCCGCCCCTAGACACCCGTGAATATTTTTCAACGCAACTTTGAAAAATAAACCTGCTGATCGCATTTTCAGACTTCTGAATTCATACCTATGATATGAAGTTACAATTTTTTAAAAATTGGGTTATTTTGTTTATTGGTTCACTAGTCCTTTCAAAGAAACAATCATGTTGGCATTAGTGACAAAATACTCCGTATGAACGCAGAAGCGCGTGACGTCAGGGGGAGAACCCCCTGACCACCAACTAGTACGGTATCCTAATACTGTGAAACCCTGAGACCGCATGCCATTTGATGGTCAGCCCTTCCCCCTGTCATCTATTTTTATTGACTTTTACGGACCCCCTCTTTGAAATGGCTACGGTGCCCTGACAAACCGCATTTTTCTTCTTGAATTTAAAATGTTTTAAACCGCTCGCATCGCTACGCTCGCTCGCGGAATTTGCTTTTCACCATAATGACATAAACTACTTAAAGCCGTGAGCTTCAGGAGCTTACTCCCATACCGGACGGGGACCCACTTGGCAATTCTATAAGGTGGGCCCCTGGAACACATCCGTTAGATGGTCAGCCCTCCGCCCTATCATAAGGTCTTTTCACTTATAAGCACCCCCTCCTTTTGAAATAATATGTGTCCTGGCGTAAGGGGCCTGCAAAACGGCATTTATTCATCAAAGAATTTCAGAAGTTTTCCAAACGCGCTCGCCTCGCTACGCCGCTCGCGGAATTGCCTTTTCACACTACTAATGGACAATACATACAAACACATATTCACTATAAAAAATAAGCCATTACATTATATACGGCGATTTTTTGATACATTTTAACACCAAAAAATAGCCAAAAAAAACAAAACAAACAAACACCTGACAGGGGTACCCCTATACGCACGTTTAGCGTTCCGCAGCGCTAATCCACCAATCTCAAAATGCTAAATTTCGGTCAGCGACGTGGGTGCCCCCCAATGAGCTGCCCACGGTACGCCACTGCCTTCACAACCCCCGAAGAATTAAAAATAAACGAATGTCCAATGCTATGCCTTATTTTTAAAATCAGTGAGCGAAATCATTTTTAATGTTTTTAGTGTATATGTTATTTTCGCGGGCAAGTAAAAATTCTGTAAAGTGATAATTTAACTTGCCCGAAGGGGCAATGTAGGAAAAAAGTTAGTGTTGGAGCCTGGTTATGGACAGTATACTTTTGAGGAAACAACCTTTATTCTGATCCATCTTTGGTTTTCAAGATTTGTTTGAGAAATGTTACAGTAGTTTAGAAAAACATTATTTTATAGTGATACACAAATGGAAAATTCTTATTTTCCTTCAAAAATTTTCAGTACAAGGGAACCCCGTATATAACGAGGTTGTCTGGACCGCACGATTTACTTCGTTGTAACCGGTACTCGTTTGTAAAGCTACAAATAATGTAACACACAAAATATAACATGTAATGGGACTAGGCATAAAGCGCATCGTTTATTGCTTTTGCTACTTGTCGCACCAAAACTATGAAAGCGGCAGATGATTATTTTTCATAATATATACTCATCCAAAGTAATAAAGGAAACTTAGATCTCGAAAGGAAAGTAGCAACCTTCACGCTCGTAACTTGCGTCGAGTACTGTGTACGGGAGGCAGGCTTTGTGTGACAGGTAAATGTACTGCTGCAGTTGTGTGTATACACACAGCACACAACTTGCAGATAGTCAGGGACTTCATTGTATTGTGAGTGGACTGCGTGACATGCAGGCTGAACGTGCGATGCGCTCTAAAAGATGGCCATTTTTGCGCTTGCCAAAATTTAGAATTTGTCAGCGGCACCATGCGACTTTCATTTCCTCGTTTTAACGCGGTGAATTTCTATGTATTCTTTCTTGTTAATGGGTTGAGAAAAATACCTCGTTTATAGCGAAATCTCACAATAAACCGAGGCTCGCTATAAAACTGGCACTGGCTTTCCATTGAACAACACGTATAATTGAAAACGGCGACGGAGCAATCAACACTGCTTAAAACAGTACACTCGCTATATCCGAGCTCGTTAAACGGGGTTTCCCTGTATGAGATTTCAAGAACAGCAAATGACATTGGTGTTGTCCTTCCTGTGAACACACATCCTTCAATTCTTGAGAGGAATATTTTTCCTGTATGAAAAACTGATTCGATGGTTTTACATAGTATGAATACATACAGTGTACCATGTATGACAATCATTACGGTGAAAAGAAAGTTGTGGCATGCAGCATGCTTGCCAATTTTTACTTTGCGTTAGAAAGGTCTAAAATATGTATAGGAGCTTAATAAATCTCGTCTTCAGTGGCATGATGAAGCAGAAATTTATATTAAATGAGATACTTGTCCCTGCACTGCATAATACATGTAAACATGTCTACACCATGCCAAAACTTCACAGATTTTAACTTCCTGATAATGTAGTGGTATATAAACTTGGTGAAATTATACTGTGATATATTTCTTGTAGTATTTTTTTTGGAAACTCCACAGAACATTCATACATTTGAAGTAATGGATGATAAACCTTTAAGTTTAGTAGGGATATTACTATTCCTTAGAAGTCATCAACAACAGTCCTGGATAAATATAGCAAGTTTAGAAGCGCAGTGTGAGACGAGGTCATGATAGGGAAAACCCTTTAGACCTGAAGATTTGTATTGGTAACAAATAGATAGTGTGTCTGATAAACACAAATCACAAATCTAGGGCTTAAAACATGACTAGTAATTTAAAGCCTAGTAAAATGTAAAATCTTGGCGGGAAAGGTGGGGGCACGCCCGACATTTTCACATAGTATGTAGCATACCGCTAAGATGTTATCCTTTTTTATGCTGACATCATAATTTGTTCACTATAAACAATTTTCAGTGGGTTGATGTTGATTTTATGTTATCTGGGGGTGACATAGAATACTTTGGTGAAAGACTTGATCCACAAATTTTGTCTTGATCAACACAAACTATACTTGGGCTTTAATGTGTTTTTAATTGTAGTAAAGAACACCTACCTCTCCCTCTCTAATCTTCACTTATATTCATTTGCGCAACTAAATAACAACAGCTGGTGGATGAACTGGCAAGGGCCAAATGAGTGGCAGGTGGTATGGGCATGTGTTGTGGTCAATAGTAATAATTTACTGAGAAAAAGTGTATCGAGTATAGAGTAAATAATCCAAGAATGTGAGGACAACCCCAAGAAGACTTAGACTAGGACAGGTGGAAGAGGGCTGTTTTGAGAAAGGAGGATGCCCTGAATTGACGGGAGGGTGAGATGTGTGAGAGTGATTTCTGTAAGAGTGACGTAAATCTGGCCCCTCCCGTTATCGGGGACAAACCCGTATTAAAACTGCAACTAATGATTTAGGCAGATTTTAGATGGCATTAACTATAGCTGGCCATCTTTGGTCTATTGGACGTTTGTATGTTGGGCCTTTGTCTTTTTTGGCTGCAACCTTTGTGAATTTGGGTATCACGTTTCTTCTGATGGGCGTGACATTTCTCTGCGCCGGTGGCAAGTTGCTCTGGTGACAATAATTCTCCAGAGGACACGGTGTTAGGATGAGGTTGCCATTGGGTTTCCAGTTTAGAATATGGGTTAAATTTAGCGTTAGGTGGGGGTTGTAGGTTAAGGCTTAGAGTTGTATAATGAAATAATCGCTGGAGCAAATGATCAAACATTTCTCTGTGATGTGGAATGCCGCTAATATAATAATTCCATCAATATATTTCCCTAGGCCGTCAAAAGCTGGTACGGTGTGGTGGCCAATCATCGGACCAAGGGACGGCAGAAGTCAGCCATCCCTCCTGTCAATGTTGTCTGCCAGGGAGGTGCGACATCAGAGGAGTTTTCAGATACGCAACTGAGTAAAAATATAACATTAAATACCCATAAATGGGTTGTTTCATAATTTCAAAACATTTTTCAATGTACCGAGGAATGAAGATTTGTTTAAGCCCAAGCTTAGTTTTGGGAGATTTTTTTTTTTATTTGAAAGTGCTTATGCCCAAAAGTCATATCCGCAGCAATAACAGATTCTGGAATCATCTTATAGTTTTTTTTTTATTAATTAATGAAAAGCAGACTCTGCCTCTTCAAATGAGGTATAGTCATGTAAGCTTAACACCTTTTTTAACCCTTGGATGCTATTAATGTAAATATAGTCAAAAATCTTGGTGGGTCCCCCCCCAAGATGTTTCATTAATTAATTTAAAAAAAAACTAAAAGACATTCAGATCTGTTAGTGCTGGGGATATGACTTTTGGGCATAAAGTTTCCAAAAAAAAAAAATCCCCAAAACTAAACTTTGCTTTAATGTTGCATGTTATAACAGCACTAGTATGAGGCAATGATAAGATATTTGGACATCTGAAAAAATTAATCATTTCTTTACAAATATAGAAGGAAAATGTGTGTGTCTAGGGGACATTTCTGCATCCCCATACGACACACATAACTTTTTGCCCCATCTTGAGTAAAACAATGAGAATGTAACTGCAGCTGCCACTGTCAAATTATATTGTCTTTCATTTTTTGAGACCATTAAAAGATATCTCAAGATTTGACATAGTATGATCGGCCACGACTGCGAAAATTTTTTGTGAATATATGTCAAATTTAAAAGTGAAATTACAATAATAATGTCACCTGTCTCCCATAAAAGAATATTATCGGTTAGGAAAAATCAAGCTGTCTTTCGCAAATTTGATTTAATTTGAGATGTATTGTTTAACCCGCTGATATTACTTTATTGTGTCCGCCAGGAGGATGGAACATCAGAGGATGTCTTCAGATACGCTAACTGGTAAGATTCAATAATTTGAATCTTTGGGTGGAGAACTGAAGGTTCATATCTGAACAAGTGAAGCAATTTGAGACTAGAGCAAGGAAATTGTTAACACAATGAACATTGATGCACGCTAGGCTGTCAATTATCAGAAAAAAAACTGCGAAAAAAATAGATTTTGTGTGAAAATCATCCAAAACACAATTATTTCATCAATTAAATCTTATACTGGGGGGGGGGAGGATGGAGAGGGTGGGACCTAAGTACGAGAATATCTCTTTGCTTAGGTTACTTGGCAAATGTGTGTATAATGAAAACCAAAATCGTCTCCAACAGGTTAAAAATGAACACCAATGACTGTATCACTGACCCCCCCAAAACATAGCATTAGACCACCAGAATTAGACAAAAAGATGAATCAATGGCTAGTTACATGGCCTAAAATTATATTTTTCTATTATTCCTAATTTCATTTACTTACACGGTCCACGCTTTGTGCCAAACTAATATTGTAAGGGCATTAAATCCACTGTTCGTTTTTCATTGGAAAATGGCCAATATGTAGGCGTAAAGGATGTATCCCGGTTACAACTTTAGGGAGTTAACTATTTAAACAGAATAAGTTTAATAACCATTTTTTTCTTTCAACGTTAGGTGGTTAAGACAATTAAATCAGTAACTACCTATTGTCCAACTAATATTAGTTCCAACTTAACAAATTACATTAATTCACGAGAAAACAATTTCCTACTTGTGTATTGTTAAGACACTTTCCATTTGTGCATCATGAGGCGTCTTTGGTGACACAGACTCTTTGATATTGTGGGCTTTCATTCAGAATGTTTGTGTCTATGGGACCAATCCTCTGCATCCGTATGACACACATTATTTTTGGCCCGCCTATTTGAGTAAAAAATGAGACGTTAACTACAGCTGGCGCACTGTCAAATGTATATTGTCTTTGCATTGTTTGGACCATAACAGATATCTTCAAGATTTTAAAGTGAAAATTGCAAAGAGAGCTTGATTTTTCCTACATAATATTCTTTTTGTGGAGACAGGTGACATTATGTATTGCCATTTCATTTTCATTCAAGATTAGGATTCCATATTGAAAATTTTGACATTTTCACAACATTTTCCAGTCTGCCGATCATACTTTAAAATCTTGAAGATATCTGTTATGGTCTCAAACAATGCAAAGACAATATACATTTGACAGTGGCCAGCTGTAGTTAACTCTCATTTTTTACTCAAATAGGGGCAAAAATAATGTGTGTCATACGGGATGCAGAGATGTCCCATATGACACAAACTATTTTGAATGAAAGCCCACAATATCAAAAGTCTGTGTCACCAAAGACCCTCATGATGCACAAGATGGAAAGTGTCTTAAAATACACAAGTAGAATTGTGTTTCATGTGAATTAATGTAATTTGTTAAGTTGGAACTAATATTAGTTGGACAATAGGTAGTTACTGATTTAATTGTCTATAACACCTAACTTGAAAGAAAAAAATGGTTATTAAAACTTATTCTGTTTAAAAGTTAACCCCAAAAGTTGTAACCGGGAATACATCCTTTACCCTACATATTGGCCATTTTCCAATGAAAAACAACAGTGATTTTAATGCTACAATATAGTTTGGCACAAGCGTGGACCGTGTAAGTAATGAATTAGAATAATTAGAAAAATATATTTTAGGCCATAACTTAGCCATTGTTTCATCTTTTTGTCTAATTCTGGTGTCTAAATGCTATGTTTTGGGGGGTCAGTGAATACAGTCATGTTGTTCATTTTAACCTGTTGGAGACAATTTGGTTTTCATATAACACACATTTGCCATAGAACCTAGCAAGAGATATCTCGTACTTAGGTCCCCCCTCCCCATCCTCCCCCCCAGTTAAGATTTAATTGATGAAAATTTAGGTTTTGGGATGATTTCATCAAAATCTATTTTTTTGGAGTTTTTTTTCTGTAGTGACAGCCTAGCGTGCATCAAATGTTCATTGTGTTAACCAATTTCCTTGCCCCTAGTCTCAAATTGCTTCACTTGTTCACATATGAACCTTCAGTTCTCCACCAAATTCAAATTATGATATCATTTACCAGTTAGCGTATCTGAAGACTCCTCTGATGTCCACCTCCCTGGCGGACACAAATAAAGTAAATATCGCGGATAACAATACATACTCAAATTAAATCAAATTGCAAAGACAGCTTGATTTTTCCTACATAATATTCTTTTTGTGGAGACAGGTGACATTATTATTGTAATTTCACTTTAAATTTTGACATTTTCACAAAATTTTCCAGTCTGCCGATCATACTTTCAAATCTTGAGGATATCTTTTATGGTCTCAAAAAATGAAAGACAATATACATTTGACAGTGGCCAGCTGCAGTTAATTCTCATTTTTTACTCAAATGGGGCAAAAATTATGTGTGTCGTATGGGATGCAGAAATGTCCCCTATGACACACACAATTTTCCTTCTATTTTGTAAAGAAATGATAAATTTTTTCAGATGTCCAAATATTATCATTGCCTTCTACTAGTGCTATAACATCAACATTAAAGCCCAAGTTTAGTTTTGGGGATTTTTTTTTTTGAAAGCTTTATGCCCAAAAGTCATATCCCAGCACTAACAGATTCTGAATGTCTTTAGTTTTTTTTAAATTAATTAATGAAAAATCTTGGGGGGGGGACCCACCAAGATTTTTGACTATATTTTACATTATAGCATCCAAAGGGTTAAAAAGGTGTTAAGCTTACATGAGCTATACCTCATTTGAAAGAGCAGAGTCTGCTTTTCATTAATTAATTAAAAAAAAAACTAAAGATATTCAGAATCTGTTATTGCTGGGATATGACTTTTGGGCATAAAGCTTTCAAATAAAAAAAAAATCCCCAAAACTAAACTTGGGCTTTAAACAAATCTTCATTCCTCGGTACATTGAAAAATGTTTTGAAATATGAAACAACCCATTTATGGGTATTTAATGTTATATTTTTTACCAGTTAGCGTATCTGAAAACTCCTCTGATGTCCACCTCCCTGGCAGACACATTGACAGCAGGGATGGCGACTTCTGCCGGTCCTTGTCCGATGATGGCCACCACACCTCCAGCTTTGACGGCCTAGGGAAATATATTGATGGA
Source organism: Eucidaris tribuloides (assembly GCA_001188425.1). Classification (NCBI taxonomy): domain Eukaryota; kingdom Metazoa; phylum Echinodermata; class Echinoidea; order Cidaroida; family Cidaridae; genus Eucidaris; species Eucidaris tribuloides. The sequence continues at coordinate 30,074 of JZLH01S0109294.1, read as the reverse complement.
TATATTATATTAGGTGCATCCACATCACAGAGAATGTTTGACATTTGCTCCAGCGATTATTTCATATACTAACTCTAGCCTCTAACCTCAACCCCCACCCTAACGCTAACCCTATTCTAAACTGGAAACCCAATGGCAACCTCATCCTAACACCGTGTCCTCTGAGATATTGTCACCAGAGCAACTGTCACCAGAGCAAATGTCAGCGTCCCATCAGAGAACGTTACCCAAATTCACAAAGGTTGCAGCCAAAAAGACCAAAGGCCCAACATACCAAACGTCCAATAGACCAAAGATGGCAGCTATAGTTAATGCATCTAAAATCTGCCTAATCATTAGTGCAGTTTTAATACGGGTTTGTCCCCGATAACGGGAGGGGCCAGATTTACGTCACTCTTACAGAAATCACTCTCACACCATCTCACCCTCCCGATCAATTCAGGGCATCCTCCTTTCTCAAAACAGCCCTCTTCCACCTGTCCTGTCTAAGTCTTCTTGGGTTGTCCTCACATTCTTGGATTATTTACTCTATACTCGAACACTTTTCTCAGAAAATTATTACTATGCCACAACACATGCCCATACCACCGCACTCCATTTGCCCTTGCCAGCTCATCCACCAGCTGTTTTATTAGTGCAAATTGAATTAAAGTGAAGATAGAGAGGGAGAGGTAGGTGTTCTTACTACAATTAAAACACATTAAAGCCCAAGTATAGTTTTGGTTGATCAGACAAAATTTGTGTCAGTCTTTCACAAAGTATTCTATTGTCACCCCAGATAACATAAAACAACATCAACCCACTGAAAATTGTTTATAGTGACAAATTATGATGTTCAGATAATAGGATAACATCTAGCGGTATGTACATTACCTATGTGAAATGTCGCGGGTCCCCCACCTTCCCCCAAGATTTTACATTTTACAAGGGCTTTAAATTACTAGTCATGTTTTAAGCCTAGATTTGTGATTTGTGTTTATCAGACACACTATCTATTGTTACCATACAAATCTTCAGTCTAAAGGGTTTTCCCTATTCATGACCACGTCCACACTTGGCCTTCTAAACTTGTGATATTACCAGGATGTGTTGATGTTCTAAGGAATAGTATATCCTACTAAACTTAAAGGTTTATATCCATACTTCAAATGTCATGAAATGTTCTGTGGAGTTTCCAAAAAATACTACAAGAAATATATCACAGGTATAATTTCACCAAGTTTATATACACTACACATTATCAGGAAGTTAAAATCTGTGAAGTTTTGGCAGGTGTAGACATGTTTACATGTATTATGAGTCAGGGACAAGTATCTCATTAATATAAATTTCTGTTCATCATGCACTGAAGACCGAGATTATTTCAGCTCTATACATATTTAGACCTTTCTACGCCAAAAGTAAAAATTGGCAAGCATGCTGCATGCACAACTTCTTTCACCGTACTGATTGTCATACATGGTACACTGTATTATTCATACATGGTAAACATGAATCAGTTTTTCATACAGGAAAAATATTCCTCAAGATTGAAGATGGTGTTCACAGGAAGGAAAACCCAATGTCATTTTGCTGTCTTGAAATCTCATTACAGGGAAACCCCGTTATAACGAGCTCGGATATAGCGAGGTACTGCTTTTAACGAGGTGATTGTCTCGGTCCCGTTTTCATTTACGTGTTGTTCAATGGAAAGCAGTGCCGTTTATAGCGAGCTCGGTTATTGTGAGATTTCGCTTATAACGAGGTATTTTTCTCAACCCATTAACAAAGAAAAACATAAGAAATTCACCCGGTTAAAACGAGGAAATGAAAGTCGCATGGTGCGCTGACCAAATTCTAAATTTTGGCAACGCAAAAATGGCCATCGTTTTAGAGCGCATCGCACTTCAGCCTGCCATGCACGCAGCCATGCACAATACATGAAGTCCCTGACTTATCTGCAAGTGTGTGTGTGTATACACACAACTGCACAGTACATTTACCTGTCACACAAAGCCTGCCTCCCGTACACAGTACTCGACGCAAGTTACGAGCGTGAAGGTTGCTACTTTCTTTCGAGATCTAGTTTCCTTTATTACTTTGGATGAGTATATAAATGAAAAATAATCATCTGCCTGTTCATAGTTTTGGTGCAGAACAAGTAGGAAAAGCAATAAACAGATGGGTTTAATGCCTAGTCCCATACATGTTATATTTTGTGTGTTACATTATTTGTACGTTTACAACGAGGTACCGGTTACAACGAGGTAAAATCGGCGGTCCCGACAACCTCGTTATAACGGGGTTTCCCTGTACTAAAATTTTGAAGAAAATAAGAATTTTGCCATTTGTGTATCATATAAATAATGTTTTTCTAAACTACTGTAACATTCTAAACAAATCTTGAAACAAAGATGGATCAGAATAAAAGGGTTGTTCCTCAAAAGTATACTGTCCATAACCAGGGCTCCACACTAACTTTTTTTCCTACTTGCCCTTCGGGCAAGTTAAATTATCACTTTCAGATTTTTACTTGCCCGAAAATAAACAATACACTAAAACATTAAAAATGATTTCCTCACTGATTTTAAACAATAAGGCATAGCATTGGACATTCGTTATTTTAATTCTGGGGGTTGTGAAAGGCAGTGGCGTACCGTGGGTCAGCTCATTGGGGGGGCACCCAGTCGCTGAGCCGAAATAGCATTTTGAGATGGTGGATTTTAGCGCTGCGAACGCTAAACGTGCGATAGGGGTACCCCTGTCAAGGTGTTTTGTTTGTTTGTTTTTTTTGGCTATTTTTTGTGTTAAAATGTATCAAAAAATCGCCGTATTAATGTATAGGCTTATTTTATAGTGAATATGTGTTTGTATGTATGTCATTAGTGGTGAAAAGGCAATTCCGCGAGCGAGCGTAGCGAGCGAGCGGTTTGGAAAACTTCGAAATTCTATGATGAAAAATGCGTTTTGCAGGCCCCTAGCCAGGACACATATATTTCAAAGGAGGGGGTGCTTATAAGTGAAAAAGGACCTATGATAGGGGGGAGGGCTGACCATCCTAACGGATGTGTTCCAGGGGCCCACCTTATAGAATTCCAAGTGGGGTCCCCGTCCCGGATGGGAGTAAGGCTCCTGAAGCTCACGGCTTTAAGTAGTTTATGTCATTAGTGGTGAAAAGGCAATTCCGCGAGCGAGCGTAGCGAGCGAGCGGTTTAAAACATTTTGAAATTCCAAGAAGAAAAATGCGTTTTGCAGGCCCGTAGCCATTTCAAAGGAGGGGGTGCGTAAAAGTCAATAAAATAGATGACAGGGGGAAGGGCTGACCATCCAAATGGATGGGTCTCAGGGTTTCAAGTATAGGATCACCGTCCTAGGTTGGGGTCAGGGGGTTCTCCCCCCTGACGCTCACGGCTTCTAGCAGTTTCATACGGATATTTTGTCACTATGCCAACATGATTTTTCTTTGAAATGGACAGTGAACAATAACAAAATAACCCAATTTTTTAAAAAATTGTAACTTCATTCATAGGTATGAATTCAGAAGTCTGAAATGCCGATAGCAGGTTTATTTTTCAAACGTGGTGAAAAATTGACGGGGGTCAGGGGGCGGAGCCCCCTGAAGCTGAGGCTCGAGCATGAGTTCGATGGGTTTTATAAGCTTATTGTGACCTTTTGATAACACTTTTTTTTTTATAATGGACAGCTACAGTCGACAATAATAAAAAACAAAACAAACCACACAAACACCCGGTTACGTACTTCTTGGCACTTTCATGGTATAATTTTTTTTTATTATGAACTGCTGATAGCAGGTGACTTTCAAAACATGACGGTAACATATCGGGGGTCAGGGGGCGGAGCCCCCTGAAGCTCATGGGTTCTAGCGGTTTTATGAGACTATTTTGACCCCTGTCATCACTGTTTCGTGAAATTTAGGGCCTACATTCAAGAATAATCAAAAACGTACGATAGAAATACGTTCTTTAGCAATTCTACGAGAGACAAATTTTGAAGGGGAAAATGATTCCACGGGAGGGGGAGGGGGATACTCTCAGTCTAACACCATGAATAATAATATGGGAATGCCTGAATATCCACATTGATGCACAAACCTACTACCACTTTGAATAGGTTCAAAAGAACGTGTTAACTCTCAAAATTAATATTACAATTTGCTCAGTCAAATTGCGCCTGCATGTTACATCCAGCGGAGTTTATGCAGTTCATGACTAGAACCAGAACCAGTGTAAA
>JZLH01S0109294.1:9045-24892 GCA_001188425.1 Eucidaris tribuloides | reverse complement strand
AAATTCACTTAAGAACGCCGATTGCTTACTTCTCATACTATACTGTATATAGTTTTTGTTCTTTTCAAAAGAGTTTGCTGACATATTATAAATATGGTCGGAGGCCGTAGAGCCCAAGTATACCCTGTTCTCACCCGATTATGGCTCAGAAACATAGACATCAACAAAAGGACATCGCTACGAAAAATTTAGCGACTTGCAGACAATAAACAGAACGTTAGTAGTAATCATGTACTGAGTATAACGAGTAATGAAACATTTTATTGAACACACAGGCAGAATTAGAGCTCATGAATTACACCATGAAAACAAGATTTGTGCTGGCCGAGCCACATATTTATGGCCCGCCTGATAAGCCGGAAAATGAAAACATGTCACTGTGACTTGATCCTTTGACCTTTCGCACCTCAAAATCATATACGCTTCCTGGATCTGATGGCTAGTATCATATACACCAAATTATATGAGCCTTAGGTTAAGTTAAAACTGAAGTTATCGCCGTTTACAAGGACTTCATCAACGGGTACAGATTGAAACATGTCACTGTGACCTTGACCTTTGACTTTCGACCTCAAAATCAATAGGGCTTCCTAGGATCTATGCTAGTACTTACACACACAAATTATATGAGCCTAGGCTTAAGTTAAACTGAAGTTAGACTTTTACAACGGAAAAGTTAACGACGCGACAGCACGGAGACAGACGGACACCGAGGTGATACCCATAATACGTCCGTAGCGGGCGTATAAAAGGATTAAAGGGAAATGGCGCGCAAGTATTAAAAGGTCCTTAATTTAGGACACTACGCTCTAGAACAAGTATGCTTGTTAGAGTTTTCTGTTGCTAAAAAGCTTCTAGTCTATGCATTTCCTCTTGGCTGTACATAGTTAGGGGAGGAGGAGTGAGGGAGAAGAATCGCATGACAATGATGAGGCCATGATGGATAATGCATGGTGATTGGTGATGGTTGATGAGGAGGATTGAGGATGATGATGATGATCGATGAATATGGAATGACGGAACAAAGAACAAAATTTCACATAATTAAAAAGTTTGCAAGAAAGAATTGTTACACAAACCAGCTCGACAAACTTCACATGTTCAGAAAAAAAAAAAAAAACTGTTCAATTGAAAAATTCCCACTGGAAATCCCTATGAGACTGCTTATCACGGTCACCTCTAGCAATGATTTCCTGAAAGTTATTGGTGTTGTCCTGAAAGCTTAAATGTTATCAGTCGTCTGGAAATAATGATTGGCCCAGATAAAACCTGGGGAAAATTCTGAGAGAGAGGTTTGGAACTAAGTTAAGCATATGGCCTACATGGCCCGCGGAGCCAACATAGTCCATTCCTCTTCTACACCCTGGGAGATCACACAAACTTGTTGCTGCTGCCCATTCCCCCCCTCCTTCCTCCTCCCTTCCTCCCCCTCCTCACTCAGCTTGGAAAAATCCGATATTGATTGCTGAGGACTAAAGACCACTATTAGAACTTTTCTTTTTCTGGCAGAATGGTTTCTTCAAAAGTGTTGTGCTTTGTGGTCGCGAGTAGAGTGGTCTTGGCAGGAGTGGGGCGTGGCGGAGGCGGGTGTAAGATTGCAAGCCATTCACTGCATCAAGCTTGTCAAAGATGGTGTGTGGGGGAGGGAAGGGGTCAAACCAAAGCCCAATTCAAACAATCTTGATGATGTATTCTCTGTACAAATTGATTAATCAAATCATAAAACACTATCTTTTAAAAACCCGCAATGACAATATAACTATCCCATGTTCTTTATTATAAATTTTTGCAAAAACTGATCAAATAAATGTCATTATGCTGATGACAATAAAGTAGCTTTCACTCAAAAAACTGTTTTGCTTCAATTTCACATTCATTATTTTTTTCCGAACAAGAAATGATTTGACTTGAAAATCATTGTTTGGATTCATAATTATGACACATCCAATGGGAGGTTATACTCACACAACAAATTTTCATTATCATCATGATTCAATTTGCGGCGAATTCTTCTTGAGATTTTATAGTTTTATTTTATAGGGGAAACCCCTCCTCCCAAACCCTCCCAAAGCTATACCAATTCTACAAAAAAAAAAAAAAAATCAATTTAAAATAAAAAAAAAAAAAAAGACCTGACCCACCGACCCCCTGATGTTTTTGTCCCTTCCCAGACCGTTTCCGACGCTCGGTCGCCTTCGCTCCTCGCAAAAGGCTGTTCACTCCGATTTTTCGAAACCTTCCCCAACAAATTCTGGTTACGGGCCTTCTGTGTTAACTCTATGGGATTCAGAATCTCGGAAGCATTAGCGTTAATTTTGGACTACATGTAATATTAGTTGGGACAATAGGTAGCTAACTGATTTTTAAAGTGAATAGGCTAACATTGTGGAGCTTCAATTAAAAATTGTTCAAACTTTGATATCTGAAACTACATAGTAGTGTTCAAATGCGACAAATAAACACCCTAGGAATACAAAAAGTTTGTGAAAGTTACACTGCCAATGGCAAGTTATACATGAATAAACAATAAAACTCGGGGCGAGTTTTATTAAACCTAGGTGTACACACAGTAAGTCTATGGAGGAAATGGGGCCAAGTGAATCTGGGTCAACTTTAACGATTTTCACTTTTTTAAAAGCACTAAATAATCATTTGAAATACAATTTTTCAGGGCGTCATTTTTAGACCTCATCAAAAGACTTGCTAGCATGGGGAAATCATCGGACCCTCAGATTTTTTTAAACTGTGGTAAATGATTAGCAATACCTTAATTGTTTTATAAATGCCTAACTTGAAAGAAAAATGGTATGAAACTTTTCTGTTTGAAAGTTATACCCCAAAGTTGTAAATGGGAATACATCCTTTACCTATACATGTATATTGGCCCATTTCCAATGAAAAAACAACTAGTGATTTTAATGCCTCACATATAGTTTGCACAAGCGTGGACGTGTAAGTATATGAATTAGAATTTGGATTATTCTTCATTATTTAAATATTGCAATATTTTGAGGTGAGGCGGTCAGGACTCAGCACAAAATGTCCCTCCCCCCTTCCCCACCTCTCGTCAACATCAGACCAGTTTTTACTACCTTTTTGTGAAACTCAAAATCTGCTAACCTCTTCATTTCAATTTTGAATTTTATTGAAATCAATTTGTAATTCTATATAGCACGTTCAGGCATACTGAAAATATTTTCACAGTAATTTATCATGAATGATATAAATCTTAAATTTAACACAATGAAATATATTATTAAACACTTTAATGGAAGACATTTTCTTTTAACATCACTAAATTACAATTGATGTCAATTCATAAGTGTTGACCTATTATACTGGCCTCAGTATATAAGCTTATAATTTTTTTTGCCACTTCAATGTCAATGAATACAAATATTTAATAGACATTTTACTGCCAAAGCACAGTTATTTGAAAGTCTGTAAGGATTGCAATTCAGAAAAAAAAGATGACACTTTTGTTTGTTTTATTATTGCAGGCCTTCAAAAAAAAAAATTTTTTTTTGCCATTCTATCACAGTATTATGCAAGATGTGACATTAATTTGACCAGCTTGTTTAAACTTTTTAAAACTTGTTATGATGTGTGCTGTCCACAATAATGCCCATCTAGGTAATTTTGACGTTAACTGTGTTTATGTAATGCACTTACACACAGCAATGCTCTATATCCTGCCATCCCCACTGAATACCAGCATTTTTATGGAAACAAAATTCTCTTGATTTGCCTGAAGAAGTAAAAATTTCAGGAGCGTTATTATGACCTAAGTTTTGCTTGCCTTCTTTCCAAGCATTGACACTAGACAAGAAATTGCTGGACCACTGAACAACTAAGTTCTCAGATCGTTTTCCCACTTTGAGGGACTTTTTTCCAAATCCCTGACTTTTCTCTGACCGGAAGAAGATGTTTCATATTTAATTCAAACATCATAATGTGTCAATACGAAACAATTTTTTCAGTTAGATTGAATGCTGTTTTTCTGCATGTTGGGGTCGTGACATTAGAATACTTTGTGAAAGTAGTGACGAAAAAACTTGTTGGATCAACCAAAACTTATACTCTGGCTTTAAAATTGCAAAACACTCTTCTAGCTTTTCAAAAAGAAAAAAATATTGTGATAGTTTTCATTGGCAAATATTTCACTCGGATTTGATCTCCAGACTTGTTGATGAATCGTGAATGACACGACATATGATCCACATCTCAGGTTCTCTGATGCCTCTGGATGATCTCATTCATCACAATGTATCAATCATCTTTGAGTGCACACCCCCTTCCGTTCCGGCCGTCTCAAAGGGGCTTCCAGGGATGTCAGTAAACTTGAAGTGGGAGTTATCAGGGGTTGACGTTGTATCTTACCAGAGGCAACCATGGATAGGCCAATGGGATAGCCCTAATACGAAAAGAAAAGAAAATACAAAAGTTTCGCGTAATGACAGAAGATAGTCCTGTCAAGTTAAATAAACTGAAAAGTTGAAATTTAAAAAGTTCCGAAATAGCCAATAATGCCAAACATTGTTTGTTATACAAAAACACCATCTTTAACTTACGTGCGGTATTCGCATCATGCACTCGCTGTAGCAGTGCAGGATTCGCCATTTCACACTCAAACGTAGAAATGGTTGTATTCACCCCGGATTACACTGATTTTCCAAAACACTAGCAGTATACTCTTTGTATTGTTTACATTCCTAAGGACTTATGGGCGGTAATTATGTTAGATTCTTAAGTAACCAGAAAATCGTATAAATGCAATCACGGCATCGCTGATACAATAGGACAAAGGATTAGACACAAGTTCACTTTGCAAAAAGTACTAAAAGGTCAATTACAATTAGACGGGCTATTCAGTGATAATCTCTTCGTTCACTTCTTATTTGGTGGACTCATCTGCTTCATTTAAATTGTGTAAAACATCGTCAGGTTTTTTTGTAAAACTTGCTGGTTTACCGTCTTTGTAATTATTGAAAGAGTTGTATGATTTTCAAGCAGGAAAATTAGAACTACATGTATAGTTGCCGTAAAATTAGCCAATTACTTTACAAAAATTCAGGTGTATTTCCAAACACCTATATGCACTTAGAAGGTCTGGCTAAAATGTACTTCAACTTGGTATGTATTACATTGTTCCGAAAAGGTTTGTGCAAAGTTATTGCAGTGAAGTCAGCTTACCTTATTTTCCTTTCCGATACTGAATCAGCCTCTTTGAAATAACACTCTGACGCACCGGGAGTCAGGGTTCCCGCCGCACAATAGAGTTAAAGTTGGTTAGAAAAATTACTGCCTTGAAAAATTATTCTTGGCAAAGGTTAAATAGAACTTCATATCTCCAGTCATTTAACCTGGGATTTAGCTGTTCATTTCCCCGTGCAAAAAATAAAGTTATGTGGCATATGGTCGTGCACTTTAACTCTAAAACAATGAATGTCACATGATACCAATCAGCTAATCACAAACTGTGTTAGAAATAAACTATTTCACTATACAAATACAAGAAAGAGGTATTAGAGATTGGTACAATGTACTGTATAGAGATTCAAGATATATCAGGCAATCTAAAACAGGTGTGTTTTCAAAAGAGACTTTTAACAATTTAATCAATGATGAAGTAATCTTCTAACAAAGTAATCTCTCTTTGACTGGACATAGCCTAGTAATTAGACGGAAGTAATCTGAAATGAGAGATTGGAAAGCATTCACTTTGGAAAATTTTGCATGTATACTGACCCCATTTTTGATAAAAAAAACATGATGAAAAATTTGCAGAATCTGGACTCCACAGCCCAAAGCTAACAAATCTATGATGGCTGCATTTTGTCCCCCCCCCCCCATCAAAAAAAAAAGGGGGGGGAAAAAAATCATTTTAGCCATAACTCAGTCATTTCTTTCAACTTTTGCCTGGATTCTGCGTGTCCAACCCATATGGTTGTGGAGGTCAGTGAAGACGCGTCATCATGTTTATTCTATTATTATCATGAAATTTATGTTTTTGGGATGATTACATCAAAAATCTATTTTTTCTCGATTTTTATTTTCTGTAATGACAGCCTAGCGTGCATTCAAATGGTTCATTGTTAAACAATTTTTCCTTGCCTCTATCTCAAATTGCTTCACTTGTTCACATAAGGAACCTTCAGTTCTCACAAATTCCAAATTATGATATCATTTACCAGTTAGCGTATCTGAGGGATCCTCTGATGTCCACCTCCCTGGCGGACACAAATAAAGTAAATATCCCGCGATAAAATACATAGCTCAAATTAAATCAAAATGCAAGAGAGCTTTTGATTTTCCTACATAATATTCTTTTTTTTGTGGAGACAGCGTGACATTATGTATTGCCATTTCATTTTCATTCAAGATTAGGATTCCATATTGAAAATTTTGACATTTTCACAACATTTTCCAGTCTGTTTTTTTGCCGATCATACTTTAAAATCTTGAAGATATCTGTTATGCGTCTCAAACAATGCCCAAAGACAATATACATTTGACAGTGCCAGCTGTAGTTAACTCTCATTTTTTACTCAAATTAGGGCAAAAAATAATGTGGTCATACGCTCGATGCAGAGATGTCCATATGACACAAAACTATTTTGAATGAAAAGCCCACATTATCAAAAGTCTGTGTCACCAAAGACCCTCATGATGCACAAGATGGAAAGTTTCTATAAAATTTACACAAGTAGAATTGCTGTTTTCATGTGAATTATGCTTAATTTGTTAAGTGGAACTAATATTAGTTGGACAATTTAGGTAGTACTGCATTTAACTTGTCTATAACACTAACTTGAAAGAAAAAATGGTTATTAAAATCTGTATTCTGTTTAAAAGTTAACCCAAAAGTTTGTAACCGGAATACATCCTTTACCCTACATATGGCCATTTTTCAATAAAAAACAAACTAGTGATTTAATGCTACAATATTAGTTTTGGCACAGCGTGGACGTCGTAAGTAATGAATTAGAATTAATTAGAAAAATATATTTTAGGCCATAACTTAGCCATTGTTTCATCTTTTTGTCTAATTCTGGTTGTCTAATGCTATTGTTTTGGGGGCCGTCAGTGAATACAGTCATGGTCGTTCCATTTTAACCATGTTGCGAGATGATTTGGTTTTCATATAAACACACATTTGCCATAGAACCTAGCAAGAGATATCTCGTACTTAGGCCCCTCCCATTCCTCCCCCCCAGTTAAGATTTAATTGATGAAAATTTAGGTTTTGGGATGATTCATTCAAAATCTAATTTTTGGGAGTTTTTTTTCTGTAGTGAAGCTAGCGTGCATTTCAAATGTTCATTTGTTTTAACCAATTTTCCTTGCCCCTAGCTCTCTTAAATTGCCCCTTCACTTGTTCACATAAGAACTTCAGTTCTCCAGCAAATTCAAATTATTTGATATCATTATAACCAGTTAGTGTATCTTTGAAGACTCCTTTGATGTCCACCTCCCTGTGCGGATCACAAAATAAAAGTAAATATGCGCGAATAACATACATACTCAAATTTAAATCAAATTGCAAAGTACAGGCTTGATTTTCCTACTCATAATATTCTTTTTGGGAGACAGGTGACATTATGTTATTGCCCATTTCATTTTTCATTCAAGATTAGGATTCCATATTGAAAAAATTTTGACATTTTTCACAACATTTTTCCAGTCTGCCGATCATACTTTTAAAATCTTGAAAGATATCTGTTATGGTCTCAAACAATTGCAAAGACAATTATACTTTGACATGCGCAGCTGTAGTTAACTCTCATTTTTTACTCAAATAGGCGTGGCGCAAAATAATGTGTGTCATACGGATGCAGAGGATTGTCCCATGACACACATTCTGAATGAAAGCCCACAATATCAAAAGTCTGTGTCACCAAAGACCTCATGATGCACAAGATGGAAAGTGTCTTAAAATACACAAGTAGAATTGTTTTCATCGTGAATTAATGCTAATTTGTTAAGTTGGAACTAATATTAGTTGGACAATAGGTAGTACTGATTTAATTGTCATATAACCACCTAACGTTGAAAGAAAAAAATGGTTATTAAAACTTATTCTGTTTTAAATAGTTAACTCCCAAAAGTTGTAACCGGAATACATCCTTTACGCCTACATATTGGCCATTTTCCAATGAAAAACGAACAGTGATTCTTAATGCCCTACAATATAGTTTGGCACAAGCGTGGACCGTGTAAGTAATAAATTAGGAATAATTAGAAAAATATAATTTTAGGCCATGTTAACTTAGCCATTAGATTCATCTTTTTGTCTAATTCTGGTGTCTAAATGCTATGTTTTGGGGGGTCAGTGAATACAGTCATTGGTGTTCATTTTAACCTGTTGGAGACGATTTGGTTTTTCATTAACACACATTTGCCATAGAACCTAAGCAAAGGATATTCTCGTACTTAGGTCCCCCTCTCCCATCCTCCCCCCCCCCAGTTAAGATTTAATGATGAAATTTATTGTGTTTTGGATAGATTTTCACCAAAATCTATTTTTTTCGCGAGTTTTTTTTCTGATAATTGACAGCCTAGCGTGCATCAACATGTTCATTGTGTTAACAATTTCCTTGCCTTAGTCTCAAATTGCTTCACTTGTTCAGCATATGAACTTTCAGTTCTCCACAAATTAAATTATTGATATCATTACCAGTTAGCGTATCTGAAGACTCCTCTGATGTCCATCCTCCTGCGCGGACACAAATAAAGTAAATATCAGCGGGTTTAAACAATACATACTCAAATTAAATCAAATTTGCGAAAGACAGCTTGATTTTCCTAACCGATAATATTCTTTTATGTGGAGACAGGTGACATTATTATTGTAATTTCACTTTTAAAATTTGACATTTTCACAAAAATTTTCCAGTCTGCCGATCATACTATTCAAAATCTTGAGATATCTTTTATGGTCTCAAAAAAGAAAGACAATATACATTTGTACAGTGGCAGCTGCAGTTACATTCTCATTGTTACTCAAATGTGGGCTAAAAATTATGTTGTGTCGTATGCGGGATGCAGAAATGTCCCCTAAGACACACACATTTCCTTCTATTTTGTAAAGAAATGATTAATTTTTTCAGATGTCCAAATATTTATCATTGCCTTCACTAGTGCGTATAACATCAACATTAAAGCCCAAGTTTAGTTTGGGGATTTTTTTTTTTTGAAAGCTTTATGCCAAAAGTCATATTCCCAGCACTAACAGATCTGAATGTCTTTTAGTTTTTTTTAAATTATATTACATTTGAAACATCTTGGGGGGGGACCCACCAAGATTTTTGACTATATTTACATTATGCATCCAAACGGTTAAAAAGGTGTTAAGCTTACTATCGAGCTATACCTCATTTGAAAGAGCAGAGTCTGCTTTTCATTAATTAATAAAAAAAAAACTATAAGATGATTCCAGAATCTGTTATTGCTGCGGATATGACTTTTGGGCATAGAGCCTTTCAAATAAAAAAAAAAATCTCCAAACTAAACTTGGGCTTTAAACAAATCTTCATTCCTCGCGTACATTGAAAAATGCTTTGAAATTATGAAACACCCATTTTATGGGTATTTAATGTTATATTTTTACCAGTTGCGTATCTGAGAACTGCCTCTTGATGATCCACCTCCCTGGCAGACAACATTGACAGCGAGGGGATGCGACTTCTGCCGGTCCTTTGTCCGATGATGGCCACCACACCTCCAGCTTTGACGGCCTAGGAAATATATTGATTGGAATATTATATTAGCGGCCATCCACATCACAGAGAATGGTTTGACATTTGCTCCGAGCGAATTATTTCATTATACAACTCTAAGCTCTTAACCTCAACCCCCACCTAACGCTAAAAACCCACTATTCTAAACTGGATAACCTCCAATGGCAACCTCATCCTAACACCGTGTCTCTGGAGATATTGTCACCAGAAGAACTGTCACCAGAGAAATGTCAGCGTCCCATAGAAGAACGTTACCCAAATTCACAAAGGTTGCAGCCAAAAAAGACAAAGGTCCCAAACATACAAACGTCCAATAGACCAAAGATGGCAGCTATAGTTAATGCCATCTAAATCTGCCTAAATCATTAGTGCAGTTTTAATACGGGTTTGTCCCCGATAACGGGAGGGGCCAGATTTACGTCACTCTTACAGAAATTCCACTCTCACACATCTCACCCTCCGTAATTCAGGGCATCCTCCTTTCTCAAAACAGCCCTCTTCACCTGTCCTAGTCTAAGTCTTTCTTGGTGGTTGTCCTCACATTCTTGGATTATTTACTCTATTACTTCGAACACTTTTTCTCAGAAATTATTACTATTGCCAGCAACACATGCCCATACCACCGCCACTCATTTGGCCCTTGCCAGTTCATCCACCAGCTGTTTTATTAGTTGCTGCAAATGAATATAAGTGAAGATTAGAGAGGAGATGGTAGGTGTTCTTACTAACAATTAAAAAACACATTAAACCCAAGTATAGTTGTGTTTGATCAGACAAAATTTGTGTCAGTCTTTCACAAAGTATTTCTTATGTCACCCCAGATAACATAAAACAACATCAACCCACTGAAAATTGTTTATAGTGACAAATTATGATGTTCAGATAAAAAATAGGATAACATTAGCGGTATGCCTACATTACATGTGAAATGTCGCGGGTGCCCCCACCTTTCCCCAAGATTTTACATTTTTACAGGGCTTTAAATTACTAGTCATGCTTTTAAGCCTAGATTTGTGATTTGTGTTTATCAGACACACTATCTATTTGTTACTCATACAAATCTTCAGGTCTGAAAAGGTGTTATTCCCTATCATGACCATCGTCCACACTTGCCTTCTAAAACTTGCTGATATTACCAGGACTGTTGTGATGACTTCCTAAGGAATAGTAGGTGATCCTACTAAACTTAAAAAGGTTTATCATCCATTTACTTCAAATGTCATGAATTGTTCTGTGGAGTTCCAAAAAAAAATACTACAAGAAATATTATCACAGGTATAATTTCACAAGTTTATATACACTACATTATCAGGAAGTTAAAATCTGTGAAGTTTTGGCATGGTGCTAGACATGTTTACATGTATTATGCAGTCAGGGACAAGTATCTCATTTAATATAAATTTTCTGCTTCATCATGCCCACTGAAAGGACGAGATTTATTTCAGCAGCTCCTATACATATTTAGACCTTTCTACGCAAAGTAAAAATTGGCAAGCATGCTGATGCCACAACTTTCTTTTCACGTACTGATTGTCATACATGGTACACTGTATGTATTCATACTTATGTAAAACATCGATCAGTTTTTCATACAGTGAAAAATATCCTCTAAGATTAAGGATGTTTGTTCACAGGAAGGACAACCCAATGTATTTTGCTGTCTTGAAATCTCATACAGGGAAACCCGTTATAACGAGCTCGGATATAGCGAGAATGGTGGACTGTTTTAGAGTGTTGATTGCTCCGTCCCGTTTTCATTTACGTGTTGTTCAATGGAAAGCCAGTTGCCGTTTTATAGCGAGCCTCGGTTATTGTGAGATTTCGCTTTATAACAGGTATTTTTCTCAACCCTATTAACAAAGAAAAACATTAGAAATTCACCGCGTTAAAACGAGGAAATGATAAGTCGCATGTGCCGCTGACCAATTCTAAATTTTGGCAAGCGCAAAAAATGGCCATCGTTTTAGAGCGCATCGCACTTCAGGCCTGCATGCACGCAGCCACTGCACAATTACATGAAGTCCCTGACGTATCTGCCAAGTTGTGTGTGTGTGTATACACACAACTGCCACAGTACATTTACCTGTCACACAAAGCCTGCCTCCCGTACACAGTACTCGACGCAGTTACGAGCGTGAGGTTGCTACTTTCTTTCGAGATCTAGTTTCCTTTATTACTTTGGATAGTATATATTATGAAAAATAATCATATGCCTGCTTTCATAGTTTTGTGTGCAGAACAAGTAGCAAAAGCAATAAACAGATGCGCGTTTAATGCCTAGTCCCATTACATGTTATATTTTGTTGTGTTACATTATTTGTAGCTTTACAACGAGTACCGTTACAACGAAGTAAATCGTGCGGTCCGACAACCTCGCTTATAACGGGGTTCCCTTGCTACTAAAATTTTGAAGGAAAATAAGAATTTTCCATTTGTGTATCATATAAATAAATGTTTTTTCTAAACTACTGTAACATTTCTAAACAAATCTTGAAACAAAGATGGATCAGAATTAAAAGGGGTTGTTTCCTCAAAAGCTATACTGTCCATACCAGGCTCCAACACTAACTTTTTTCCTACATTGCCCTTCGGGCCAAGTTAAATTATCACTTTCAGATTTTTACTTGCCCGGGAAAATAAACTATATACACTAAAAACATTAAAAATGATTTCCTCACTGATTTTTAAAAATAAGCATAGCATTTGGACATTCGTTTATTTTTAATTCTGGGGGTTTGTGAATGGCAGTGGCGTACGTGGGTCAGCCTCATTGGGGGGCACCCACGTCGCTGAGCGAAATTTAGCATTTTGAGATTGGTGGATCTAGCGCTCGCGAACGCCTAAACGTGCGTGATGGGGTACCCCTGTCAAGGTGTTTGTTTGTTTTGTTTTTTTTGGCTATTTTTTGGTGTTAAATGTATCAAAAAATCGCCGTATTCAATGTAAGGCTTATTTTTTATAGTGAATATGTGTTTGTATGTATGTCGATTAGTGTGTGAAAAGCAATTCCTGCGAGCGAGCGTAGCTGAAGGCGAGCGGTTTGGAAAACTTCGAAATTCTTTGATGAAAAATGCCGTTTTGCAGGCCCCTTACGCCATGGACACTATATATTTCAAAGGAGGGGGTGTCTTATAAGGTGAAAAAGGACCTTTATGATAGGGCGGAGGGCTGACCATCTAACGGATGTGTTCCAGGGGCCCACTTATAGAATTCCAAGTGGGTTCCCCGTCCCGGTATGGGAGTAAGGCTCCTGAAGCTCACGGCTTTAAGTAGTTTATTGTCATTAGTGGTGAAAAGGCAAATTCCGCGAGCGAGCGTAGCGATTGCGAGCGGTTTAAAAACATTTTAAATTCAAGAAGAAAAATGCGGTTTGCAGGGCCCGTAGAGCCATTTAAAGGAGGGGGTGCCGTAAAAGTCAATAAAAATAGATGACAGGGGGAAGGGCTGACCATCAAATGGATGCGGTCTCAGGGTTTCACTAGTATTAGGATACCGTCCTAGTGTTGGTGGCAGGGGGTTCTCCCCCTGACGTCACGGCTTCTAGCGTTTCATACGGATATTTTGTCACTATGCCAACATGATTGTTCTTTGAAAGGACTAGTGAACCAATAAACAAAATAACCCAATTTTTAAAAAAATTTGTAACTTCATATCATAGGTATGAATTAGAAGTCTGAAATGCGTGATAGCAGGGTTTATTTTTAAAGTTGCGTGAAAAATTTGACGGGTGTCAGGGGCGGAGCCCCTGAAGCTGAGGCCGAGCATGAGTTCGATGCGGTTTTATAAGCTTATTGTGGACTTCTTGATAACACTTTTTTTTTATATAATGCGACAGCTTACAGTCGACAATAATAAAAAACAAACAAACACCAAACACCCGGTTACGTAACTTCTTGCTATTTCATGGTTATAATTTTTTTTTATTATGAAACTGCCTGATAGCAGGTGGACTTTCAAAAACATGACGGGTACATATCGGGGGGGGTCAGGGCGGGCCCCTGAAAGCTCATGTGTGTTCTAGCGGTTTTAATGTGAGAACGTTTTTTGACCCTGTCATCACTGTTCTTTCGTGAAATTTAGCGGCTACATTCAAGAATAAATCAAAAACGTACGATAGCAAATACGTTCTTTAGCAATTCTACGAGAGACAAATTTTGAAGGGCGAAAATATTCCACGGGAGGGGAGGGATACTTCAGTCTAACACCATGAATAATATATGGGAATGCTGGAATATCCACATTTGATGCTAAAACTACTACCACTTTGAATAGTTCAAAAGAACGTGTTAACTCTCAAAATTAATATTACAATTTGCCTCAGTCATATCGGCCTGCATGTTAATCCAGCGGAGTTATTGCAGTTCATGACATAGAACCAGAACCATGTGTAAAACAATATAAAAAAAAAAAAAACAGGACTTTCGCTGATGTCTATTTCAGAAGGGCACTATAAGCCACAATTTCTAGCTCTTGTTCCGCCTCATTTTCTTTTATCTTTTTCTTCCTTGTCTTTTTCCTTCGATTTTTTTTGCTGTGCTGATGGGGGGCGGGGTTACGTCCCCCGCCCCCCTCCCCCTCCCCCCCCCCCCCCCGTTAAAAAAAGAATGCAGAATGGCGCACACGCAAAAGGTGTGCCCCGTGGGTGATGAGTTTGGGAGTGAGAATTTCTTCGTAAATTGTTTGATTTTGATAAGTGTATTTGTTAATAAATCATCTGCGTTCAAAAGTACCCCCACGCGTGTAATCATGCGATCGAGCGGTTTGAAGCGACGATAATTCTTTAGTAAGAGAAGAAGAAGAATCTGTATTTAAAAAATCTGTCAATCGATTAAATAACAAAGCAATCCTATCAACGCTATAATTCGTCAAGATTTAAACACATTATCAGATTAATGAAACGGCCTGGCAAGAGATTACCACAAACCGTTATGCAGATTAAGCGGATTTTAAGCTATTTACGAAAAATTAGATAAAAAACCAAAACCATAATAATTCAAAATGTATTTAAGTATCTACTCCACCTTCTTCTGTTCCTTTTTTCTTCGTTTTTTTTTCCCCGATTGGGGGGGCACAGTGCCCCCCCCGTAGTTACGCACTGGTGAAAGGCGTGATTTATGAAGTTGAAGTTCATAAAATTAAATACTAATTTAGAAATTGTTGAAATTTACATTAGTGTAGGCCTAGTTTGTTGGTAAGGAATTTTGGACATTTTGCTTTGCTCAATTCATGATCTAAAACTACCCAACGGGAAAAAAAATGCCTGGACATGCATTACTTGCCCGGGCAACGGGTCAAGTGCTAGTGTCGAGCCGCCATAAACTGTAGACGACTTGTTAACTGTTTCCCCGGAGTTTTGCGACATTATCTCACTATAACTCAAGGGTGAGGTGAGGAGTGCATAGGAGAGAGATATTAATTTGGTGCCACAAAGAAAGAAGAAGAGAGGTCAGCCCACAAAGGATGGTTTATGGACATGGTTAGAGAGGATATAAGGACGTGGTAAAAGATGAGAAATAATAGGGAGCTTGACACAGCACTTGCCCACTTGCACGGGGCAAGTAAATTTTGTTTCTGGACAAGTAAAAACTTATGGAAATCAATTTTACTTGCCCACATGGGCAAGTAAAAATTCTCAATCTAAAATCAAGGCAGTATAAGACATGTGTTTTGCAATTCAGCTCAATTTTGTGTAAATTCCAAGAGCAGAATCTCAAAAACACTTTTAACAAGGTACTCTCTCTAAAGTAACACAAACAAGCATTTTGTTCATTTGGGCAAGTAAACATTTTTTCGGGCAACTAAATGAATGAAAACAAAAACTTTTTTTTTCATTTCATTTAGTTGCGATAAAAATGTTTACTTTGCCCAAATGAACAAAAATTGCTTGTTTGTGTTACATTCAGAGAGAGTACCTTGTTTAAACAAGTGATCTTGCAGATTCTGCTCTGGAATTTTACGACAAAATTGAGCTGAATTGCAAAAACACTATTGTCTTATACTGCTTGAATTTTTAGATTTGAGATTTTTTTTGATAGTGGCAGTTAAAATTGATTTCCATAAGTTCTCTTACCTCTGTCCAGAAACAAAATTTACTTGCCCCGCTGCAC
>JZLH01S0109290.1:15489-30688 GCA_001188425.1 Eucidaris tribuloides | reverse complement strand
TGAGGACTGTCATAAAGTATGAAAAAGCTGCGTAATTTTGCTCTGTCCGCATGCCGTGGGTTGAAAAAAAAAAAGAGAATTGGGAAATTTTTTTAGATTACAATTTGTTCAGATAAGTGTGTTTACTATCGACCAGGCGAAATAGTAGGGATTATTGCAGAAGTTCAGGAAATTTTCCGCAACTCTTTAGAAAATATTAAGTGCTCTCTTATACTGAAAGGTGGGTCTTTTGTAAGCGAAAATCAATTTATCGGGAAATTGATCCGGACGGACTAGACTCTCAACAAAACCAGAAATACATTGTAACGAAATTCAATTGATTTTATACTCGTCCCGAGTCCCAAGTGTTTAACGCAGAATTAATTACATGTTGTTTTTATATCAAAGTTTGTTCTAAGAAGTGTTGTGCCCTTATTTGTGACGGGGAATTTTTAGGGCATGATTTTAGGAACGTATACGATACAACTGATCCTAAAATAAATCGAAAACACATTTGACAGTACTGAAAAGATTAATTTCCACATTAACAAAGTACATTAATATTGGACTACTTGACATTACCAAAAAAAGAAAGTTCGCGTTATTTAAATATGGCCGGATCTGTAAGCAAGTAACTGTGCATTTTCACTTGGTTTCTCTATGAGACGGAAGAAGTACAACGGTTGACCCGGATGTATGATATTGTTTTACCATTCTTATTCGACCGGATGTAAAGTTGTATATTGTCCATGGTGCTACACGCCGTGAAACTTACGCGGTGCTGCCAGCTGAATTTGTTCGCAGTCTGATTCAGCTTTTGTAGCTTCCTAAATTGATCTATATGTGACTGAAACCAACATTATCACACAGCATGTATACTGTGTAATGTATCCGTATGCTACTCGACAAAGACTTACCATGCCGCAAATATTACAAAGATACACCCTTGATGACTATTTTTTGATTATGGTGGCCACCCCCGTGTACTAAATACAAGTGTTATTTAGAACGTTTGTTAGCCTATCATACTTAGCAAGACGACACAACTGAAATGCAAACAATAATTGAAATTTCATAGCTTTGATTTCTTACTTTGATTTCGTTCATTTTAAGGTTTTTCGTTGAAGTATGGACGATACATACGTGTGTGGTGTGTGTGCTATGTGATTGTGTCGTGTGTGTTGGGTGTGGTGTGTGTGTGGGACTGGGTGTGTGTGTGTGTGTGTGTAGTTTTATTTTGTGTTCTTTTTCGCGAGTATTCTGAGCTTTAAAGTACTGTCTATCTCTCAGAAGAAATGATTAAGATGAACATAGCATCGGAACTTGTTGATCATCGTTGCGTATCAAGATGAGAGAGAAGTACTAGACGTGAATCAGGTTGTCACACGAGCTAGCAACGAAAGGAGATTCGACGTTTCGCATGAACTGCAGCCCTTTATCAGGTAATGTAGAAACGAACGCCGTGCACGCGCTGTTATTACCGCGTCCAGGGTTAACCGCCCACATTTGCGAATGATACATGTAAATCTACATGGGCCCAAAATAGAATATTCAAAAGGTGATATGTTGTAAATGACACATGGATATCTGCTACTCTGTTTTTTAAAAGCAGAGCTGGGTTTAAACCTGCTGCTGCCCTGCTATGATGCGGCATGCCTGATTGACAAATACTGTATATTCCGAGGCCAGATTTTTTTATCGGACCTGCTAACTCCGTTAAGAAATGAGAAATGGGTTTGATCGCAAAAGTGCGTTTAGAGCTGAATTTTCCTGTTAAATCTTTACTTTATGAACATTTTAAGTGTATTTCACTTTACAAAAATTTAAATTAAATTCATTTCGACATTTACTATCAACCTGTTTTCACTCTTTTAGGGATAGGAGCTGATTGTGTGCTCTCTCGAATGTTTTCGAATATTTTTTTGTACGCTATAAGAATGAAGATAATGCCGTTTCAGACTGTCTTGGCCACATTCGATACAAAATTTGAGTATTTTATTGCTCCGTAACAATGTGGCGATACATCAAAGAATTATTAGTTTTATTAACAAGAATGGCAACCATATGGCGACCCAAACGGGGTTTAAAGGAGTGTTCCATGAGCAAATTGATGCGACAAGCCTCCCCCCCCCTCCAAAAAAAAAAAAAAACAGAAAAAAAAAAAAAGAAAGAGAAAAACACAAATTTACCATTACTCGCTCAATTAGTAGCGGAAAACCCCAAACGAAAAATGCATTATTTTGTTACTTTATGATGTTTTTAAGGTCATTTTCAAGCTCGTCGATTGAAGAGTAGCGGAAGATCTTCGGGAGGGTAAAAAATCAGCACGTGCACCCCTCCTTGTTAGAGATACCCCAAAAAATATGGTCTAAAGTAGGAGGGAATCGTCTGTTACACGCCTGAAAATTAAAACATAGTGTAAAATGTGCTATAGCCTATAGAAGAAATAACTATGTAAGAACGTTTTATCAAAGCATTGGGAGGCCAGAAACTCAGTTTTTGTGAATTATAGTTACGTTAACTTTGATTTGGATTCTTGTCTCCAGAGACCCCCCCCCCAAAAAAAAAAAAAAAAAAAAAAACTTAGTCCATATTTTGAACCCTTCAGTAACATGGGACTTTTATCATGCATGATGTGTAAAATATTATTTACAATTTACAAATAAGCTCCAAATGCATTCACTGTGGATATGTGTGTGTCGTGTGTGCTGTGTGTGGGGGGGTCGGTGATTGTTGTGGCTGCTGTGTGTTATATGTGTCGTGTTATTTTGCTTTGTTCATGCGATGATATATTTTTTTGTACTTCTCAACTTGCTCGTTATTTGAATGCCATTATTATGCGATTCAGTGAAAGCAATTAAACATTCGCACATTAAACATACTGTTCACTTGGGGAAAAGACTTCTTAAATTGTGTCCGATTTTCTTCGACATTATTTAGGAAAATTGCTCATACCATTTGGTAAATTTATAGCTTGTTCAATATTCTCAGCAAAAACGGTAATCTTGGGTCATGGAAAATTAGCGATAGTGATAAAAATCGTAAGTAGTCTATACAATCAGAAAAGCTTTACCATAGTTCAGTGTTTATGCAAAGGAATTATTGTTGACTGCAGGGAAGTGAACGCCACACCACACATACTTATTTCATGAAAGTCAAGTCTATACAGGTATGAAGACGTGTAAGGCCTATTGCATCTTAGCCAGACATGACGTCTACCTCATTTTTCAATCTTTTATTGCACACACGACATGATGCACGTTGTCATTAACAAAACGCCACCGTTAGATGAGTGGACTAAAGGAAAATGGGAACAAAGGTTCGCCCGACGTGACCTGTTGTGGGAACTGCGCAGGGTAAAGTAAACTATAACACAAATACTGGACTTTATACTCGTATGCGAAAACGGGATCGTGGAAAATTCATCATGCCATGCAGTTATGACCATATTGAGCCATGTGGAACAAACTGTAAGATCTGATCGAGCTCGTAATATTGAGCTTTCCCTGGAGATTGTATACCTGTAACGTAAAAGCCTAAATTTAACAATATGCCATTTTTGTTGTATTATTCTCACTAAAAAACATGGTCTAGGATCGGCCCTAAATGGAGGATCACAAATATTTGACGATCTAGGAGGTTACGTGCGAATTAAATCCAACGTTCAAGGTTCCTAAGCCTCATTTGAACATTTCATTGAAGAATTGGATACAAAAACAAACAAACAAACGGTTTTTTGTTTTAATCGGTTGGAATGCTTTTTGCTTCTAAATCCAAATCGGAATAAATCGGTCTAGAAATGGATGACAACTAATTTACCGTATCAATGGATGGATATTCTCATCTTAACGCGATGCGAGGGGCCTATTTGCTATCGTTACTGAGTTCGCTATCTAATATTAGATAATTTCAAGAAATAAAGTATTTTTAGGGGTTTCGCCAAATCCATCAAAAAGAAGCGTACAATCATGCCAAAAATAAATATCATATTTCATACATTAAGTATGCTAAGAACAACTACATAGTAACAGTAATCATGTCTGTCGCTATTTTAGAATGCTATTTTGGAATATTAATATGTCAAATCTGAAAATACCTGATACTTTAATTTTTGCCAAAACTTCGTGTTAACAGTTTTAATGCTATATAAATTTTGCATAACTGATTTAGAAACTTGAATTATCGTAGCAACAAGTAACACATCCTTCCTGCATGAGGCATAATATTAAAGGTAGGGAAATCTCATTTGCAACCCTCCCATAACATAGCAACACATTCATGCCCTTAGACTATTCATAAAGGACTTGCCTGTGAAATATGAAGACCAGAAATTACCCAGATTTTAAAAAAATGGTCAAGAAACTGATAGTTGTGTAGTGTATGTTCTAGGTTTATTGTTCCAAATCCATTGGTATATCAGGCCGATTACACTAATTATGTGATACCATACAGTTGTGCTGGTATGTGTCAGGCACTGAAAGGAATGCAAGGTCATCTACGTGTACAAACCTATTGCACTATATGGCACTGTCCATGGAGGTAAAAGGAGACCTACATGCACTGCCTAAACATAAGTACTACTAGTGTCATTTTTTCCCTAGAGACAAAAAAAATCAAATGGAAATTAAACGTTGACTATAATTCCACCAACACTGAGTTTTGGCTCCTATACTTTGCTGAAGGTTCTTAAGTGGCATTTTCTTCTATATACCAGTGTATTTGTACAATGATAAATTTCAGGCGTGCAAAAGAGATACTCGGCCTTTAAAGGTAGTATATCCTACCATGTTTATTACTATTATATGTCCCCCACCCCGTTTCATGATTTCTTTTTTCCCACAATGTACACTATCAAGTTTTTGTGGATAGCATGTGAGGGGCGTCAATCCATGTTTTGGATTGGGGTGGGGGCAAAAGTGAAAAGTGAAGAAATGTCAAAACTTTTCGGCGCGCACGGCGCGCCAAATTGTAATACAGAATTTTGAGAAACTTAAAATTTTGTATGTTTGATAGTAGTTTTGTGCTAAGTTTAAAGTGATAGGCTAACATTGTGGAGCTTCAATTTAAAATATTGTCAAACTTTGATATCTGAGCTACATAGTAGTGTTCAAATGGACAAATGAACACCCTTGAATACAAAAGTTTGGACAGTTATGCTGCCAATGGCAAGTATGCATGAATAAGCAATTAAAACTCGGGGCGAGTTTTAATAGCCTAGGTGTACACACAGTAAGTCTATGGAGGAAATGGGCAAAGTGAATGTCAACTTACGATTTTCAATTTTTTAAAGCACTAAATAATCATTTTGAAATACAATTTTTTCAGGGCTTCATTTTTAGACCTCATCAAAGACACTGGTAGCATGGGGAACCATGTGGCTCAGATTTTTTTTAACTGTGGTAAATGTTAGCCAATACCTTTAATGTTTTTGTAGTGCTTTCCAGTGCTTTTTAAACATATGCTTGCATTGCATATTATGATTTTTTTCAAGTTATCAAAATTATTGGGGGGGGGGGGCAAATCGATATGTTCCCCCCGCCCAATATTTTCATTGGGGTGGCGACTACCCCGTTGCAACCCCAGGATCGACGCCCCTGTAGCATGTTGTTTTTCAGATTATCCAAAAACTTGAAATCATGTCTTAAGTCAGCTGAATAAATTACTGATATCCTATTGATGTTAAATGACAGTAAAACCGACTAAATTCTCTGCTTACAAGATACTTGTTGGGTAGCTGAAGTAAAGCGTGTTTATCAGGGTCGCATCCTCGGTGTCATCTTCGATTCTGAAATGTCTTGGGTTTTAACATTATTTTGTAAGTTCAGCGCCGTCTCAAGTTCATAATACAGTCAAACCTGTCTTAGTGGCCACCTCTCTATAGCAGCCAACCTGTCTATAGCGGCCGCTAAAATGATTCCCCTAGAGAAAAATCATGTGTTAAAGAACCTGTCTGTAGCAGCCACCTGTCTCTAAAGGCCACATTTTTTGTTTCCCTTGAGTGGCCACTATAGACAGATTTCACTGTATTTGAAAAATCAAGAGATATCTAATTCGGGTACACACACACAAACACAACACACACAAACACTCACACACACACACACACACACACACACACACACACACACACACACACACACACACACACACACACACACACACACACACACACACACACACACACACACACACACACACCGCCCCCAAACAAACAGTTTGGGACATGAAGCTTTAACTGAATATTACTCCTAAAATGTACCGTAGAACAGCATACCATAGTGAATATGCGAGATAGTTTCTCTACAGTCGTGGTGTTCAAACAGAATGTAAAGGAGTGTAAAGTCTTAAATCTTACATATTTGACATTTTGGCACATTTTTTACCCGCGACATGGAAAAAAAAGCACATTTCCTGTACAGGTGTATGTAGATATTCATTGGTTCAAAATTCACAACTTCACAGAACTCACACTGCAGCTTCATAAATCTTCTCAATATACCAATAATCGAGTATTACTTTCACCTTCAAATTTTGAACACAAAGTTTTTCTCCATTGTGCATGTTTAAATACTATAGGTGCCTGAAGATGACACTACACGTCAAACGTTGCTCATTGTGACACCGATCAAAAATGCTCAACATGTTACCTTTTTTGTGAACATTGTTCCCTAAACCAGATCTGTGATGAATTTCATTATCTTTTCCAGTGTCCAGTTTTTGCGTGAGCAAGCATTGAAAAAGTTCTTCTGCAAACGACCTAATATACATAAAATGGATCTGCTGTTTATCATTCCCAACGACCAGTGAATTTGAGACTGGTGAAATTCTGTAAAGAAATTGTTCATTTTCTTGTGATAAACAACTATCAATAGTTTATGCTGTGGTATTCCTAGGTGTTTCTGAACACTTGTAGATATATATATTTGGGTTTTTACTGACTATAAACGTCATCAGATTTCTAAAAGTAACAAATCTTTATAAGTAGGCACAGTGCCTGTTATAAAGTATGATTTATTTTTATGTTAATCTTTATCTCCTGTATACATCTTTGTTGTCATTACATGTTTTATCAGTATACTGTTATTATTATTTATCTTACTTTTTTTGGACAATATTTATTTGTTATCATTATTTTTCTTCATTTGTATATCTTACCACTTTGTACCAAAGTTGTTTACATGTACTCGACAGAGGCGTCGATACGTTTCAGGAATACAAAGCATTGGGGGTGGGGGGGGGTAGAGCATTGTGCTTGAACACTGCTCTGCCCCTCAATGCTTTGTATTCCTGAAACGTGTCGACGCCCCTGGTACTCGAAGGTGATTGAGTTCACTAAACTACACTAAACAAAACAAAACAAAACAAAACTAAACTAAACTAAACTAAACTAAACTAAACTAAACTAAACTAAACTAAATTAAACTAAAGTAAACTAAACTAAACTAAACTAAACTAACCTAACCTATCCTAAACTAAACTAAACTAAACTAAACTAAACTAAACTAAACTAAACTAAACTAAATTAAAATGAATTAAACTTAACTAAATTTAACTAACCTAAATTAAACTAAACTAAGCTAAACTAAACTTACTTAAACTAATCTTAACTAAACTAAACTAAACTAAATTAAACTAAACTAAACTAACCTAAATAATACCAACTGGTACATGTACCAACACTGTAAAAACTGTAGTGTTAATTTTAACACCCATGGTTTTGTCCAATACCAGAAGTATGTTAATTTTTCAACACCCTATAGTGTTTACGGTAATACTCTCCGTGTTTTGAGTAATTCGGTTGGTGTTTAGATAACAACCAGAGTGTTGAAATTTAACACATCTGTTAATGTTCGTAAAGTTACGCATGACTTTATCAACGACTCGAATATAAAGTGCCAAGTAAAATGCCAAAAGTCTTTTAATGTCATTTTATGAAAGTATGATTAATGTCAAATTGTCCGAAATTAATGTTTGCATTGAAATGCTTATTAAGTCATTGTTAAGAGTAAGAATGTTAATCTATGTGTGCATATTTGAACATTAGCAGAATTTGTGATTTCAATTTGTTTTGAAAATCACATTTGGTTTGCCATATTTCAAGTCATTCGTAAAGTCATACGTATCTTACGAACGGATTTATGAAACAGGTTCCAGGTCTCTATATTGGTCAACATCATGTGTGTTTCATTTAATATCATAGTTTTTTTCAAAGCAGCACTGTGGTATTAGATAAGGGTTGTCATGTCAAATTTACACTTAATTTGCTTGAGTGGGAGTAAGTTGTGGATGGACTGTGTAAAAAACACACACATACGACACATGAATGGCGTAAGAAAGAATATAAAGTCTAGAAATTCTGGACTACTGTGACTTTTGCTACATCTCATTAAAAACAAACAGGCTTTTACCTCCAAATTACAGATCCTTAACTTTAGGTTTCCACAGTGATATGGTATATTTGACTTCGTTCCAAAGTTCATTACACGTATATTTGCAAGTGGGATAAACTTAATTCTATCAGAAAAAATATAGCATTTGTAGCCTACATAGAAATTTTTTTAGAAATTCTATAGACTACTGTGACAATCGCTGCAGCAGGGTATTAGTATATCAACTCTTACCCCCCAAACTATACCGTAGATCCTTAACTTCATGTTTCCAAAGTGATATGGTATATTTTTATTCCTTTCCAAAGTTCATTATATAGGCAAAAAGGGTAAACTACATTTATGTATGGTTTCATTCATTCTAATGGAAATCACTAATCAGTGTTGCCATTAATACGTAAAATGCGATAAAGCTGATGGTTGATGCTAATTCAAAGCAATCAGATTCGAGTTTATTATGACCCACTAGGAATTCATTTTAGATTGGATTCAGAGGTTCAGAGTGGTTACCCTGAGTTGTTTACTCTTTAGAAGAAAGAAATCTTACTTTTCACAGACATTGGTCTTATAGTAAGTGATTCATTAAAATCTATTTTTTAAAGAAATTAAATTTTTAATTTACTCAATTTCACCACCAAATTGATTCAAGGGTAGACAACAAGAATAACCACCTTCTTTTACTGTTGTTTTGTGTTAACCTCAAACCTACGTGTTTCAAACTCGTTTATCAGACTATCGGTGATTGATTGATTGATTGATTGATTGATTGATTGATTGATTGATTGATTGATTGATTGATTGATTGATTGATTAATTAATTAATTGATTGATTGATTGATTGATTGATTGATTGATTGATTGATTATCTGGTTGGTTGGTCTGATTGTTTTTGGTTGATTGATTGATTGATTGATTGATTGATTAATTGATTAATTGATTGAGTTTATTACATCATGGAAAGTTGCGGAAAATTATTGTGCGAAATAGGTCAACTTGAAGCGTACAAGTGTGCCCACAATTGACAGTCACAGGCTCAAAGTGAACTGTACATTGCAGCTCGGAAATAATGCATGGTATTAACATTTGTTTAACCTTTCGTTCGAAGGGATAAAATAATAAGTGGCGGGTCTAGTATGACATCGATTACAGAATTCCAAGTAGGGATAGAATGCCTACGATCGAAATACGTTCCATATCAGTTTAAGGATATAAAAGTAAGAAGGCCTTAACCGGTCAGAAATTGACTTTTTTTTCGGAACATGTTGGAAAATAACGAATTTCGTCATTTTCAAAGTGAAAAGGCTAAATATGTTGAAACGGGGAATGAATAAGCAAATTGTGACAAATATTTTTACTTTACTTGAGATTTCGGAGAGTGGTTTCGAGTGGTCATGTGATCGAAATCTGACACGATTTGATATTAGAATTGTCTACTTTGATGGGAAAAATCCAAGTTAAGGTATATGTCTTGTGGGCTATTGCTGATATATGTATATTATAGTTATTATATACGTATATAATAATATATAACGTATAAACTACTACTACACACTAAGAAAAATAGGTTCATCTTTGCACTTTTAGCAATGTCACACTGGGAGCACCTTTCAGACTTTTAAAGGTGCAAAGTTGCACCTTTAAACGTGCACCCAGTGTGAAAGGTGCAAAGTTGCACCCGTACGTAAAGGTGCTTCCAGTGTGACATTGCTAAAGGTGCAAAGTTGAACCTATTTTGCTTAGTGTGTACTACTACTACTACTACTACTACTAGTTGAGTAGTAGTATCAGCAGCAGCAGCAAAAAAAAAACAACATAAAAGTGTCCCACACGTTTCCATTGGTAAAAATAGAACATTGGGGCTATTCATGGATCAATACAATTAAAATTATTTTGAAATAGCCCAGCCCTTAAGTCGATGGCATGTCCTTGTAAGTGTAAGATAACGTCATAATTACGACCTTTTTTCAGGTAAATGGTTCATTCTCCATTCTGAATAGGTTATCAAAACCACAACTTCATGTGGTTAACCGGTCTTCTAGTTTTTACACTAACCATGGTCCCTACTACAAAGGGTCCATGCACTTACTGCAGGGCAGTACTGTGTGACGTCACACGAAAGAAGTCGCGTGGACGGATTGTTGTATCCTTTTTAACCCATCACATACCCGACACTATTCTAGCCCCGTTCACACTTTCGTGATGTTTTACACGATGATCTGTACTTCTGTAGGCCGTTTAAAATCTTGGTAACTTCAATGGCATATGAAGAGTACCATGTCTATTTGCCACAAGAGAAATGTTTTCAAGCAGTTTATTATGCCTGCAATGATTAATGATTCTGAAACCCTGACTATGAGAAAGAAATGGGTCAAAAATTGCATACTGCTCAGCACCGTATGAAGTGTACCATGCTTGGAATGACGAAACGTGATAGGAAAACCTTGCAATGGATAAGGAACCAGACTAGAGTAATAGACGTAAATGCAAGAAATTCATACAAAGAAATGTAGATGGGCTGGCCACCCTGGAAGGTCATATGACAATAGATGTACCAAGCGTATCACAAAATGGAAACCATGATTAGGATCATGAAATCGGGGAAGACAAAAACTGGGATGGAGGGACGAACTCACAAAGTTCATTGGCACAAAGTGGACTGCATCAGCACAAAACAGGCACCTTTATACGTATATACATTGAAACCTGTATATAATGGCCACCCAAAGGAAACAAAAAATGTGACCTTTATAGACAGGTTCTTTAACAGATGGTTTGTATCCAGGGGAATCATTTCAGTGGTAAATATAGACAGGTTGGCTGCTATAAAGAGTTGGCCGCTAAGACAGGTTGATTGAATCATCCAACTTTTCGATAGGAATGGCCGAGAATCATGAGCTTAGATTCGTGATGGATTGGCTGACAGATCTTGACACTTTGTGATAGTAGGAACGGGAATCGACGAAGCGAGTGAGGATGTATGTGATGTTTTGCAGAGAAAGATGTATATCGTTCGAAATAATGTCATTGTACTTGTGAAATGATGTAATTGTAGCATACACCTTATACCTAGAATAACTCGTATACAGAGTAATATTGATCTGTGATCTGTTTTGTAACACACAAAACATGATATTGTTTGTATATAAACCTCAAGCGTATGACTAAATCTTACAGAGAAAGAAGGAAACACACCCAGTACGGGTGGAAATATATCCCGTATGTTGCTTCTTGTTCGTTCAGCTTTTTGTTGATGTTTTATACAGATTGTTGTCACGATGTTCAGTTTGAGGTAAAAAAAAAAATCCACCGGAACATTAAGATATAAGCTCCGATAGTATTCCTACCAATATAAGGAACATCTGGATTTTGTTTTGTGAAAAGAATATTGACAGCTGTTTATTATCATTATTATCATCATCATCATCATCACCATCACCACCACCACCATCACCACTACCACAACCACCACAATCATCATCATCATCGTAATCGTCGTCGTTGTCATCCATCACCACCACCACCATCACCACTACCACAACCACCACAATCATCATCATCATCGTAATCGTCGTCGTTGTCATCGTCATCATCATCATCATCATCACCATCATCATTATAATGATCATCATCATCATCATCATCATCATCATCATCATCATCATCATCATCATCATCATCATCATCATCATCATCCATTATTATTTTTGTTACTGTTGATAATGTTAATATTACATATGGTAATGTTATTACATTTTCATTTTAGAGTTAAACAATGAATCAGAACAAGGAATAGAGAAAGACTCATTCTGAAACATTTTGCAGTCCACTTTAAAAAGGTGATCTGATATAACACCCCATCTGATATTGACAATCACTGTGTTAACACCCGTAGTTTTCGCCTGAGTGTGATTGAACTTGTCTACAAACAAGATGCAGATTGTTCCTCATTTCTTCAGTCATACCAAACGTTTGCATGCGAATAAATACTTTAGATATGGTTAGGTTTAGCGCATTAAAAACATTTTTTTGATTTTTGGTGTATTTAAATCAATTATTTTAAAATAATCAACTCAAACACTGTTCTCATAATTAGTAAAAACGGGGGGGGGGTGATTTGATAGAATTCGATAGACTTTATCGCTTTAAAGGGTAAAACCTTCCATTTGTCAATTTCTTAAACAAACAAACATTTCAGTGATCTTTTAAAAATTTCTTGATTTGAATCTGTTAACAACGACAGGATTAAAAAGAAAGAAAAGAGTTACAATACCTTAATGGCGCTGTCACACCTTGACGATTTAGCCAGCGTATGCCGCCGACATATGAAAAATTTGACGAATACATTGTCATACGTTGAATAAGTTATGGGTAAATTCTGTATAAGTTATGTGCACGCAGAAGCACGCTGGTATACGTCGTAGTACAGCCGAGTCCCGTCGCAAATTTGTGTGCGTGCGAGAGCAAGGTGTTTGACGTATGCCAGCGTATGATCATACGTCCCGCATACGCGGGCCATAGGTTGTAGGTATGTTATGCGATCGTAGACATACGTCCACACAAGTTATTTGTAAGTTGCTCATAAGTCGAAATACGTCAAAATAATGTCTAACGAAACCAAAACTTATTTCTAACTTATAACGTGCTTCTAACCTATTTCTAACTTATGTCCAACGCATGTTGACGTATGAAGACGTATTTGACGTATTCCGGACGACCACAGAACTTACTGAACGTGTTTCTAAATTACAGCTAGCGTATAATGGCATACTGGCAGCGTTTATTTGCCTCAGTATAGAAAAATAGAGTTCAAAAAGTCAGTAGGCCTCATCCTCAAGATTTCACGGTGAGCATATGTATGTATGTATGTATTTATTTTCCGATTATAAAAAAAGAATTACAAACGGCTGGATAGCCCGTATTCAGCAGTGTCTCATCGACACCACTGTTCTTCCACGGGGTCCAGATAGTTTAAAATACACAATAATATACAAATATATAACATAAATGTTGATGCCATCCGAGAGATGGTTGGTCCAGAAAGGCTGAGACGAGAATACAATCATACTGCGGCTGACTTTTTTATTGAATACGGCACATGATCGTAGGCGATACGGTGCCGCGCGCTAAGCATAAGTTAGACTGTCGTTCTGCATGAGTTATAAACGCCGGACACACGTTAGACATTCGTTGGTATAAGTTAACTATACGTTATCAAAACGTTCTTTATAAGTTACGTATACGTTATCTACACGCTCAACTCGTTATGAATACGCTTTGCATACGCCCAATATTGAAAAATAACATCAGAAGTTCGGCGTATGCCACCGTTTTACAGAAAATTGGATACGTCGGCATACGCTGGCTAAATCGTCAAGTTGTGACAGCGCCATTAAATATTGCGACAAAAGCGACCATACTTCTCAGGCGTAGGATTACGTGTGGAATGAAATCTTATGTTTTTTCCCATTTACGATTTTGTGAGTTTATGTTTGTGATGTGCCGTCTTTTAAACTTATCACTTTAGTAGTACACCGTACCCATCACAAGTTTACCTGCGTATAGGGAAATTTACATGTACCATAAAAAATGCGCAAAAATAAATAGAAAGGCAAATAATACCGACGAATAAAATATAAAAACAAATACACTCATGCTCATAATTATGGAATATTTTAGAAACATTTTAGAAGTTGCCATTTTTCCGTGAACGGTACATCTGAGATTAATATTTGCTCACCCCAGGTGAAACAATCATAATCTAAGTATTTCAGGAATGCTGAGCATTTTGTAGCGTCCGACTCGACACTAAAACCTGTGTTTATAAATTGCGGTATTCAGAGTTGTTGTTGAGTCACGTGGTGATTACGCGCGTTATTAGACTTGTAACAGACAATTCTGATAATTTAATGATAAGTGACATTAGATAAAAATGTATCAGTTTGGGGGTTGTTTGTTTAAATTACTTTAATTTAATACTTTTTTCATGATGTTTGTGGATTTAAAAAAAAAATATTTGATTGTTATTGCGCTCAAACATATTTTAGTTTTTAATTTAGTCATCTCATGAAATCCAAAAATTGCTTCACATACTGCGTTTTTGTGAAATCAACACTTGTCTTGAAAATTTTGGACGATATAGGAGAAAGAACTTAAGTATCAACAAAATATTCCATAATTATGAGCATGAGTGTATAGGGGAATTTACAAGTAGCGCAAAAAATATGTAAAAATTAATGAAAAGGCAAATAATACCGACAAATTAAAAAAGAATAGTTAAGAAGTAACACCCGGTGACCTTTGCAGGGACGAGTATGTTGTTTTCTTTCCCAGTAATTGTTAATATTCGACGTCATAGATCACGAACAATCTACTTGTTTTCAAAAATAGGGATTTAGTCTACTTTCTGTGATGTACTAACTTGTAGAAAAGTTGTTTGTGTGACATTTTCCAATTTCGCTTTGTTATCGCGTATTCATTTTATATACATAACCTACGCTTTTACCCCGAAACTGCAGGCACTTTGCTACGTACACTGCTCTAAACTACGTAACATATGAGCATTCAATAAGATAGAGCGGAAATAGTACTTGGTAAGTTTCCCACCAAAATAGACCGAATTAGAGCACAAAATCTTGATAGTCTGGTGATTTGTTTTGACAGGATTAAACCGATTCCGTTCATTATTCATGGGTCCTTTCTGGAATCATTGATGTTAGATTGTTCAAATGTTTATTTATTCCTTTGAATGACGCAAATCTCTTTTCACATTTGCACTTCAACGACGATTTGTTCTTTCTCTATCATGCACGAATAATATTTATTAACCGATCAAA